>CM041776.1:226765955-226895699 GCA_023374045.1 Limonium bicolor
CTGTCTGAAGAATGGAGTTGACTACTTCTCGTGTTCCTAACACTACTTGTCTACTTGCATGGGGTACCGTACTGAACATTACTACTTACCCGCTAACTCATAAATAGCCTGTCCGGCCCACATGCTCCTAACGGAGTGGGTCGTCCCATGACTCGTTTAGTAAACTGGTAATGTCTGTCACACGGTTGTTGTGAAGTATTCTGTTGTCAATCTCCCTCTGATGATATCCTTTTTTTTTTTCTCTTCCTTCTTTTCTTCTTCTTTTTGCTTGCTTCTTTTTTTTTGTAATAGTTCATGTTATCAGTTATCCTGTAATGAGTGATATTGCCTTTGTGGCAACCGTGGTACTTGTATCATAGACTAGTATTATTCAACTCGGTGTAAGTAAAATCCGTGCTATATTAGCAACTTGTTTCTCCTCTTTTTTTTTTCTCATTGAGTACAACACATTTTCCTTTTTCTCCCTGTTTTTTTTTTATCAAATCTCATCCATAGTTCATATACGTCCCCTCATCCATGTAATTGGATGCATTGCAGATTGCATAATAGTTTGAGCAACTTGGCTCTTCACTTCCAAACCATCCTCACTGACGGTGGTGCATCTACGAAGGGTATGTTTGTCCATAAGGACTAAACATTTATCACTAGTAGTGATTAGTATTCAATCCGGGTATACACTTATGGTATTTGGCTATAAGCCCTGTCTGAAAATCACTTGCGCATTTAAACTGGTGTTTTTTTTTTTACAGTGACAGTGGCTGTATAATTTGTCCAGTTGCAGTGGTCGGACTAACGGTCCTTCCAAGGTTGCATAGGTTTCTAATCTCAAGGTTTGAATGAAAAAGTTTAAAAACAGTTTTTTTTTATAAAGGTTAAAAGTAGTAGTTGTTGCAGTTGCATTTGTAGTAGTTGTTACTGTTGCTGTCGCTGCACTTGCTGTAGCAAGTGCGCAAGGCAGATGGAAATTTCAGTGGTTTTCTTGTCATAGCGCTTGCAATAGCAAGTGCGCCATGCAGGTGGAAATTCTGGTTCAGTAATTCTTGGTCTCATTGACTCTTTGTCATTTGAGTATAGGCTACATGATAATGTAAGCATTAACATCCTGTTCCTATATGTTATCCGTCAGAGTTTACAGCTTATTGGTACTAAGTACACACAACTAATCCCAAAGTCTTACACAAAAGGCGAGTGGTCAATGACACACTCCCACATACTTGTAACATAAATCTGTCTAACATCCGAGGTAAGTACACAACATAGTAAATAAGCAAAGTCTTCCACCAGCGGTCTCATGGAGTTAGAGCACTCATGCCCTATCTACTCCCTCGCCTTTATAGGCTCCAGCATCAATAGATGTCTGGCCATCCTGACCGCCTCGTAGTACTCCAGATCCTCCAGCTGAGGTCTTCTGAGTATTCTTTGGTGGTCGGTAATTACGGCTCTCTGGGTTCATCCAGCATTCAAATTCCCTATGGCCCTCTTTGTGGTAGCACCGACACTCGACTTTGCGGCCTTCGCAGCCGACCCCAGGATGGTCTTTCCCACAACGCTTACAGTAAAAGTGGCGCTGGGGCTGTCCGGTGCCTGATAGTAGTATTTGAGTGTAAGTTAATAACTGTTGATGTAACACCCCAACCACCACCGTACACTTAACATCAAACTGCAGCGGAAATCTCAACTCATCACATTACTTAATTCAATGGTGTTACACGCCGTTAGCCACCCACGTGGCTAACAAGGCTAATACATGTACATTGTATCGGTCTGATGGACTAGATTCCCGAGCAACTACACAATACAATCCTTATTCCATTTCCAACATTTATTATATACATACATCCCCACTGTACCGAGTATTTACAAACTAATGCCGGTAACAATTTCAGTCTTACTACGCTTACAATGCTTACGCCATTTAAATGGCTACCCATGTATAAACATCTACCCCATCCTACTCTCGAACGGCTTCCAGCTCCTTGTACCTGAAATAGAAAAGGAGAGAAAGGGTGGCCCCCAAGGGGCTCAGCACCTTTGCTGGTATGGTAATCCCGCAGCCCATATGCTACCGGGCCACGCACAACTAATTGTCGTCTTAGCATGCAGTTGATTATATTTAAATCATGCACACAAGCCATAAACATACAACACATAACATTTTGCCTCAATGGGCTCAACCTATAACCAACACATCCACACTTAACCAACCATTCAATGATTCCTTAAACCCTAGAGTGGCTCCCCTCTAAAACGGAGCTACTTCCTTAACAAACGACATGTACCCATTAATCGGGTTATCCTTAAACGCCTCTTGTCACAAACTGGGATTCATTTCCATGATCCACACACTCCATATCCTACAACATATCTCATTCCTCACATAACAAAACATAACAAAACCTTTTTGTTTCGACGTACACATGATAACATCACAATCATTTTAAACACCTAACGTATACTTATCGTAGCATAGCAAGGGAATTTGCATAGCACATCACCAATACATAACACCGTAAATCGGTTCTCACAAGGAACCTTCCACCATAGTTAGTATACATAGTGAGCCTAGAGATTATTACCCATCCCATGTTAAGCTCGTTACCAACCTCGTTACCGTCCGGTTATATAGAACGGTTAACTTATACCCAAGGTGTGTCGGATATAGTAATCCCAAGCACACCGAAATAACATTCGTATGCCCCTGTGGCCCGACGTGAGTCAGTAACTAGCTTTGGATAAGCTAAGGGAAGGTAGAAACCAAATTGGAATACCACCTATACATACACCAAGAGAGCCGAACCGGATAAGATAACGACTCCCGTCCATCACACGCGTGGCCGGAACAACCGGACTCCTCACCCCCCATTAGTACATATACACTTATAATAAGTAGTTAGAGATCCATTATGGAGCCTACCGCATCCACACACCATACGGTATCATAACCGAGTTAAGCACACAAGGGAGGTTCACACACTTGCATACAACAACAATATCCAACTAACTCACACATAGCCGTGGTTAGCACGTTCCCAAGGTTTGGGCCGTCAACTCCGAATACCGATCACTCATGTGTTCCTAGTTTTGGTTAGCTTAGGTTTAAACACATATTTGAGGTTAAATGGTATCGGAGGCCAAATTCGCCACACAAATGAATTACTATAAACTCATTACATGTTTAATCTTTCAAGGTGGCAAACACTCAGAAAAACATATTGGCATACAAGCCGGTGTAATCCGGTAGGACATAGGTTGCAAGAAAACCATACCTGTCACCGGAGTCCACTTTACCACGTCCACTTATGTTCCTCGAGCAATTCTCGATCAACTGTTAACATCACATGTGTTTTTATTAACATCGGGGTTTGCTTGATTATTTACTGTCTAATGCTTAACTTTCCCCGTTAACTTAGTTACATGACTTTACATTTTAACTTGTTTTACTTTTACATTTTGATACAACTTTTCACCCACTTAATTGCCATTTAAAACTCACCTAACATGTCCTTAACAACCTTATAACATCATTACCTATCAATCCCCATCATTACATATCATTTCATAACCTTAAACCATGTTTTTGGTCCGACCGGACTTGCCGACCGGACTTGTCCAAGTCCGGTCGATTCCAGAACACATTACCGTCAAAATTTTCCACTCCGACCGACCTTGTAAGTCCGGTCGCATGTCCGGTCTATTCCCGAGAGTTTCTTCCCTTTGAAAATTTAGCCCGACCGGACTTGCCAAGTCCGGTCCTATGTCCGGTCCATTCCAGAAGCTAATTCTCGCAGGGTAAACTGGGCCCGACCGAACTTGCAAGTCCGGTCGCAAGTCCGGTCTGCCCCAAATCTTTGTTTTCCTTTTTACATTCAACTCCAAACTTCACCCCATATAACCTAGTACATCCTAACCTCATTTGAGCACTTCAAACACACCTTAAGACATCCTCAAACACTCATAAAACTCATTTTCTAATTCCTTAAGCCTTTACTTATATCTTCACAAAATTCCTAACACTTACAATGTTTTCTCCTTAAGATTTCTAGGTGGTATTTCACCCATAATGACCACAATACCAAGGTGTTTCCTCTACACCTTAACATCACCTCTCAAGCCTCTTCTCTTACTAACCAAATCTTCTTTTTCACAACTCCTTAAAGTTCCTTTCTCAAAACCTTATCTATACATTATTCCCACCTTGCACATCACATAACCTAAACCTTAAACAAACTTCTCCAAGACTTAAATACATTCTCAAAACACGCCTTGAATTCCTAGAACTTCCAAGACAATGCCTAAATCCTTATAGCACCTTAGAACACCTTAATGCACATTTTCTTCCTTAGTGAGACATTTACTCATTCCTAACAATTCCTAATTCACCCAAGTTCATTCAAGCACTTAAAACTCCTTATACATTTTACAAATTTTGCCATGGGTTCTCTTAGCACATCATCATTCCAAAACTCATAGTTTTCACCATTAAACACTCAAGAACACCTAAATCCATCAAACACATCTTTATACACAAACTTCACACATTTAGCACTACATCACAATATAGTGCTTAACTTAAATTGCTTGGCACTTAGGCCCTTAAATAACATGGCTCTTAGGCCCTTAAATTGCATAAACCTTAAACACTGAATTTCCACAATATATAAGCCTTTGACCTGCAATTACACACACCAAGACATATGTTCCTTTACTAGTCTCCTTGAGAACACCTTACTAAATCATTCACCATTTGCTCTTTAGGTAGTTTTAACAAGCATTATAGGCTCATTTATCCTAAGGCATTAAACCACATCGAGATAGTATGTTTACCTCTTTTCCACACAAACTTCTTTCTTGTTTCCTTTTAAAACCGGTAAGGCATTTCTTTCCTTGTCAACTACTAAACAATATACCAACATTGAAATGAGTATATAAGCTTTATGCTTCATCTCATTGTAAACCCTAGTTACACATATTGTTCTAACACATTAAGGTAATTGTTTTACCTTGGAATTGGAAGAGAACTTGAATAGGTATCAAGAGAGGACCCCTCCTAGCCCTTGGCAGATTCAAATGAAGCTAAAACAAGCAAGGTAAAGACACCATGGTGAGGTGAATTTTCGGCCATGTACTAAAAGGAGAGGAAACTTGATTTTTCTTTGAGATTCCTTACCTAGAAGCAAAGGAGAACAATAATATGTGAAAAGGTGAGCTCAAGCTCCATCAATGGTGAATCTCCTTGGCACCAAAATTGAGTTCTTGAAGATTTGAAAAGGTAGAAGTGTAGAGCTTGCTCCAACTAGAAGAATGGTGGTCTTGGAATTGAATTTGGACCATGGAGCTAGGAGTTACAAGTGGTCAAAGATGGAAGACAATGGTGGTGTTGGTGTTGCTGTAGCAGCTCGTAAAAGAGAGCAAGAAGGGAGGTTGGGGACGTGTGAAAAGAAGAAGGAAAGGAGAAATGAAGATAGAACTTACTTTAACAAGATATTTGTATTATAAGGTAACTTTCTCCTTTTTACCTTCATACCCTTCCTTTCCTTAATTGCTTTTTACATGGTGGTGACTCACCTTCATAAAAACCGGCCACCATTTAGTTAGAAGGGTGTTTTGGTCTTTGTTGACCAACTTAATTACCTATAACATTATATGTTACAAACTAGCTTATAAAAGTTACTATTCATAAAACAAGGCACATAGAAGTGAAATTTTTGATTTCCCATTGATATAGCCACCCAAATGTGATACTATATAGTACACATGTTAATTAAAGAGTAATGATGGACATTTAGCCATTCAAAACTCATTTACAAGACAATCTTTCAAAAACGTGCTTTAAGACTTCTTAAAGCACATTTTGTGTTTTAACTTGTTTTCAAGCTTGGTTTTCTTTGGTAATTGATTTAATATGTTCATTAACATATTTATAAGGTATAGGTATGACCATTAGGTCTTATACAAATTTATCCCAAGCTTAGAGCACATTTTTGCTCTTATTGACTTTAAGGTATTTATTTGTGTTTTGTTTGGTTTCATTGTCTACCAAAGTTTCCTAAGGACTTAATTAGCCTTATAAAGTCATAATTAAATATTATCAAGTCTTGGTAGGCTCTTTGGGTCCTAGCCAAGTTCACTCCAAGCTTAGAGCATGTTTTTGCTCAAACCGTATCTTAGTGTTTTATTGTGTTTTACCATGGTTTAAATGGTTCATTTATATTTCTAAGGCACTTTTTAGCCTTTAAATACCATAGTTTAACATTTACACAACATACCAAGGTTTAGGGTATTTCAATCTACTCCCCTTAAAAGAACTTCGTCCTCGAAGTTCACATTTCCTCGCATAATTGGATTAGAATACGGGAATTACTTATAGCCATAAAACTTCCATTACCAACCACCCTTTACATCCAACCTCGGACTTAATGGTCCGGGCAACATATCCACATTATACATAAAATATCATACTCACATGGTAACCTCGGGCTTAATGGTCCGGGTACCTTCACCACATTTGCACTTACATAATATCCCTCAGACTCTTAGGTCTGGGTGACATAACCACATTTGGACTCGTAGGCCCGGGTAACACAATCAATTTAGAACCCACCCACATTAGAACTCAAGGTCTAAAATATTATTTATTACTTATTCCACACAACATGTCTTAGCATGTATATCAAACAGAAATACCTTTTTCCATCTCTCCATGGGCTCCAGTCCCATGTTGAGTACATATACATTGTGATCCCGCAGAACCCGGTCGCGATGGACACCTTCTGGTCCCCGTTCCTTTGGGAGGTCAAAACAATCACATACATGTTTAAAATATATACTTCTCATGTCACCGGTCCGAAGACAAAGGCTCGTACGTCCTCAGCTCGTGAGCAAGTACTACAAAAATACTCTTTACTAGGTTAAGTATATAAGAGAATCCTTTATTCAAAATATTAATTGACTGTTTTGGAAATACCAATTGAAATTCTTTTTGAAAACACCACACAACTCCAAGTCCAATTTATGCTCCTTGTATTCTTCTTAACATGGTTGTTTGTGACCACTTACAGGGAGCTTCAAGAGTCATCCAACCCTGATGTGATCAGCATCAGTGTTGAACTATCTTTCCACCCCAATTTGTGTTCGGCTTCCCTTGATCTCATGATAATCAAGTTTCACCTCCCACTTCTATTTCAACCAACAACTAATTCAAGCATATTCCATTTTCTATCTTTCAATCCTTCTAGTCATAATCATTACATCTCTAAGGGATAGAACTCCGTCTATCAATCATCACCCAAATCCAACTTAATTCAAGTTACCTAGGGAATTTAATTCTCACTAGGTTCTATGTCGGTCTCATATCCCTTCTTAAATCACAACATTGTATATATATACATATATTTTTATCAAAATACAATACATGGCTTACATTTATGCACCATCGGGGTTTTAGATCCCCGGGAGTTTCTTTACTCCCTTCCACTTGTACTCTCACACACCACTGTTAACAAAATAAACACACTTCCCACGATGGTATTCGCATCTTCTGTGCGCAATTACCACAATTTACCCACAAATAAATGCGTATGTTTATATAACACACGCGCCAACCATCATAACAAATCATTTTGTGCTATGCACACCTAGTTCGCGTACACTTGTATGGTAAAACACACTAAGTGGTTTTGCGTTCTACCCCCCTTAAAAGGGATTACGCCCACGTAATCAATCACTAAACCTTGGCTTAAAATGTTTTGCCGTCGTGGAGTGTTTTAACTTCCACGCGGTCTGTTACACCATGGATTCTGATTAGAGGATCTTAACCATATTGGCGGTTTAGTCCCTAAACCAAGAATTCGCATTGGAGTACTAACTCATAACCGGTTTCGGTCCTGTCCTGTGAGGCTTTCATATTCATTACTGGCATACAACATTTGCATCACTGGTTCACCAGTTTCTGCTGCGCAACTCTTATAATTATAGGGCTAGTTTGCCCCATTCGTTACTGTTACTGTATTGTACATCTCCAATGTATTACCCTTATCTTGGTAAGAATGGTGTCTCAACCGACGCATGGTATCTCTTACCCTGAGCGAACTCGGTGAGTTTCAAAACCTTCCATCCACTTCTCCAACAGCTTACAGCGTAAACTACTATGTAATTCACAATGATTGACTTGCTTCTACCGACTTACTGTCGGTTGAGATTGAGCTACTACCTAGCGTGTAGTGCTCTCTCAGCTATTTACAACATTTGGGGTATATTCCATACCGATATTTGGCAGTTAGTGCTACTGTAGTCACTTACTGTTAATCATGTCTCCACATTTGGTTTTGTACAAGTACTCTTTTATTGGTGCGGCCTTGCATTTCCTATGCATCGGCCATTATAACATTATTCCTCCACAATTACCATGCTTCTGATTCCTAGCTATCCCACTCGATCATTACTGCGCAAGTGCAATACCAAAACACTCAGTCATACAGAGTGCAGAGGCGTAAACCCTTGACAGTAAATCTCTCATGCGATTGCGATAGGAATTTACACTATGTTTTACCGAAATCTTATCATATAATACTTGTCACCGGCTTACTGCTCGGTTCGTTTGCTATCATTTACTGTTGTGCCTCCACTGGGTTTAACTCATAACTCTACTCACTCCCCATTTTATCATCTAACAATACTCACACAACGGTCGCTTATTGCGCACCGTATCCTTACTCATTATACAACATCAACTTATACTGCATCCGCTATTATATTAGCTTCCGCTATTACACTGGGTTTATCTGGCCACTTATTTGGCTAATTTTTGAATATACTACTATTTTTCTTGAGCCTTTATGTTTCTTGAGCGTTGTTCGCTACACAATTAGCTTCACACACCTATGGTGATTGCTATCAGACTTATTATTCTTCCTGTGTACACAACTGGTACGAGCACTTCTTTTCGTATTATTTTATTCAAATCATCCTGGGGTAATAACAACGTGGTCCATCCGCCACATATTTCTTGAACTTGGTCCACACAACTACCGCTCTCGCGGTTTCACAATATCGAGAGGTATCCCCACTCTTAAAGCAGTGGTTCGTTCTCCGCTCTATTTCCTTGTGTAACATATACTCCTGCAACCGATCACATTACATAACACAGGTTGTTGTGGCTATAAGCCTTACTGCCACGATTCCTCCCAAGTTGTCTCTTTGGCAACTTAGGGTCCTACTGTTAAGTGGGTTTCCTTCAGAGTCTAATCCGAGTAATTGTTTCAACTCTTGCGTTTCCGTTACATTGCCCTATCTAACAATGTTTGATCCAATCACCCCTCATGGATTGCTCCTGGGTGTTGTTAAGGTATGCCACTACATTTGGCTTGCATCTATGGGTAACTCCAGTGAACTACACCTTCCTATGTTCTTAGCTGGGTATTCGTTCCAGCTATCATGTTTTATCCCTCAGGCTTATTAAGACATATGTGATGTCTTTACATAACAGTCCGTGCTTTTCGCACTTCTTGACTCTATACATTTCCTTGAAATAAACTCACTAGTTCCTTTCGTTTTTTTTTTAACTTAACTGGGTTCCTTTACTCCAACCATTCATGGTAATCCTTAGCTCTTACTTGACTTTTACTGCTGACCGTAGTATGGAGTCGACTACTTCCCGTGTTCTGGACTCTACTCGTATACATATATGGGGTATCATATTGATACATTGCTACTTACCCAACTAACCTATAAGTAGGTCTGTCAGGCCCACATGCTCCTATCGGAGTACGGTCGTCCCACAACACAGTTGGTACACTCGTAGTGTCCGTCACACGCCTAGGTGAAGTATTCTGTTGTCAACTCCCTTATATTGTCCCGTGACAATATTCATTCCTTGCTTCCCGAACTTAATCGAGGGAAAGTTTATCCACTGTTGTATCCTTGTCAACCGTCCTTGGTTTTACTGGTTTGGTGTAAAAGAAGGTTAGAAAGAAGTGTTGGTTTGAAAGAAAATCTGGTTATGAAAGGAAAAGGGGTTTGAGTAAATCTGAGTTTGAAAGAAAATTTCCATGGTTTCACAACATCTTCTTACCTTAGCCAAGTCTAGCTTCTTGCTGACTGGTGCACTTACAATTACAGGGGTTAGGCTAACAGGCCTTCCACTGTTATGACGATCACATTCAACTTCATAGTACTTTACTAAGTACTTTGCATTGATTATAAATTTCCCGAACAGCCCTGTTATAGCAGCACTTGCTATCGCAAGTGCGCCATGCTAATTGGCTATCGGTTTAACACATACCGGTTGTGGTATTGTTTTTACCCGCACTTTCATCAGTGGCCTTGTTGGCCCCTATTTGTTCTTACGGTCTTGACAATAACCCTCTAGGTAACTCCTCACTGTATTTATATGGTAATTATCAACTGGGGTGTCTCCCACTCTTGGAGTCCCCCCGTTACTTAGTATCGTATCCTCTTTATAGCCCGTTCCACGCACTTGTCGTGGTTACTGAGACTTGTCTCTTGTTTGGGCACTACGTTGTAGTTCCTTTGTCGGTTGGTATACCGTCGGTGTGTCATTTAACAACCGTGGTCCCGTAGACACTCGTCTCGGGTTTTATTAATCCATTTCTTGCCTGTTGCACGGTTGGTGCGTTGCAAGCTGGTTATTCTCGACTGCTCGGCATGTCGACCCAGGTTGCCGGAAATTCTATTCCCCTATACACAAATTCTTCATTCTTCGCTATTAAATGCGGTTAACGTTGTTCAGATGGAGACCGTCTCCGGGATTCCCAATATTCGGGATCTACCGTATGACAGGTTCTCCGTACCCTAAAGGTATTTAATCATAGCCAGATCGGGTATTCCCGAGTAAGAGAGGACTTCCATCTCTCTGGCGTTGTTGCCCAAGTTATAAAACAGGGATTGTGGAAGGTGGGAAGGATATTGTAGGTTTCCAGTATTCACTGGTAGTTCCTATCTAGCGTATCTCTCACGCTATCACTCAACCCTTAACCCAAAGTACTTAAATCCTAACTCGGTACTTCCTAAGCTCGGTAATTCAGTCATCAGAGCGATACTTCGCTCTGATACCACTTTTTGTAACACCCCAACCACCACCGTACACTTAACATCAAACTGCAGTGGAAATCTCAACTCATCACATTACTTAATTCAATGGTGTTACACGCCGTTAGCCACCCACGTGGCTAACAAGGCTAATACATGTACAGTGTATCGGTCTGATGGACTAGATTCCCGAGCAACTACACAATACAATCCTTATTCCATTTCCAACATTTATTATATACATACATTCCCACTGTACCGAGTATTTACAAACTAATGCCGGTAACAATTTCGGTCTTACTACGCTTACAATGCCTTACGCCATTTAAATGGCTACCCATGTTAAACATCTACCCCGTCCTACTCTCGAACGGCTTCCATCCCTTGTACCTGAATAGAAAAGGAGAGAAAGGGTGGCCCCCAAGGGGCTTAGCACCTTTGCTGGTATGGTAATCCCGCAGCCCATATGCTACCGGGCCACGCACAACTAATTGTCGTCTTAGCATGCAGTTGATTATATTTAAATCATGCACACAAGCCATAAACATACAACCATAACATTCGCCTCAATGGGCTCAACCTATAACCAACACATCCACACTTAACCCCATTCAATATTCCTTAAACCCTAGAGTGGCTCCCCACTAAACGGAGCTACTTCTTAACGAACGACATGTACCCATTAATCGGGTTATCCTTAACGCCTCTTGTCACAAATTGTGGAGTTCATTTCCAGGATCCACACACTCATATCCTACAACATATCTCATTCCTCACATAACAAAACAAACAAAAACCTTTTTGTTTCGACGTACACATGATAACATCACAATCATTTTAAACTCTAACGTATACTTATCGTAACCATAGCAAGGGAATTTGCATAGCACATCACCAATACATAACACCGTAAATCGGTTCTCACAAGAACCTTCCACCATAGTTAGTATACATAGTGAGCCTAGAGATTATTACCATCCCATGTTAAGCTCGTTACCAACCTCGTTACCGTCAGGTTATATAGAACGGTTACCTTATACCCAAGATGTGTCGGATATAGTAATCCCAAGCACACCGAAATAACATTCGTATGCCCCTGTGGCCCGACGTGAGTCAGTAACTAGCTTTGGATAAGCTAAGGGAAGGTGGAAACCAAATTGGAATACCACCTATACATACCCAAGAGAGCCGAACCGGATAAGATAACGACTCCCGTCCATCACACGCGTGGCCGGAACAACCGGACTCCTCACCCCCCATTAGTACATATACACTTATAATAAGTAGTTAGAGATCCATTATGGAGCCTACCGCATCCACACACCATACGGTATCATAACCGAGTTAAGCACACAAGGGAGGTTCACACACTTGCATACAACAACAATATCCAACTAACTCACACATAGCCGTGGTTAGCACGTTCCCAAGGTTTGGGCCGTCACTCCGAATACCGATCACTCATGTGTTCCTAGTTTTGGTTAGCTTAGGTTTAAACCATATTTGAGGTTAAATGGATCGGAGGCCAAATTCGCCACACAAATGAATTACTATAAACTCATTACATGTTTAATCTTTCAAGTGGCAAACACTCAGAAAAACATATTGGCATACAAGCCGGTGTAATCCGGTAGGACATAGGTTGCAAGAAAACCATACCTGTCACCGGAGTCCACTTTACCACGTCCACTTATGTTCCTCGAGCAATTCTCGATCAACTGTAACATCACATGTGTTTTTATTAACATCGGGGTTTGCTTGATTATTTACTGTCTAAGCTTAACTTTCCCGTTAACTTAGTTACATGACTTTACATTTTAACTTGTTTTACTTTTACATTTTGATACAACTTTTCACCCACTTATTGCCATTTAAAACTCACCTAACATGTCCTTAACAACCTTATAACATCATTACCTATCAATCCCCATCATTACATATCATTTCATAACCTTAAACCATGTTTTTGGTCCGACCGGACTTGCCGACCGGACTTGTCCAAGTCCGGTCGATTCCAGAACACATTACCGTCAAAATTTTCCACTCCGACCGACCTTGTAAGTCCGGTCGCATGTCCGGTCTATTCCCGAGAGTTTCTTCCCTTTGAAAATTTAGCCCGACCGGACTTGCCAAGTCCGGTCCTATGTCCGGTCCATTCCAGAAGCTAATTCTCGCAGGGTAAACTGGGCCCGACCGAACTTGCAAGTCCGGTCGCAAGTCCGGTCTGCCCCAAATCTTTGTTTTCCTTTTTACATTCAACTCCAAACTTCACCCCATATAACCTAGTACATCCTAACCTCATTTGAGCACTTCAAACACACCTTAAGACATCCTCAAACACTCATAAAACTCATTTCTAATTCCTTAAGCCTTTACTTATATCTCACAAAATTCCTAACACTTACAATGTTTTCTCCTTAAGATTTCGAGGTGGTATTTCACCCATAATGACCACAATACCAAGGTGTTCCTCTACACCTTAACTCACCTCTCAAGCCTCTTCTCTTACTAATCAAATCTTCTTTTCACAACTCCTTAAAGTCCTTTCTCAAAACCTTACTATACATTATTCCACCTTGCACATCACATAACCTAAACCTTAAACAAACTTCTCCAAGACTAAATACATTCTCAAAACACGCCGTGAATTCCTAGAACTTCCACGACAATGCCTAAATCCTTATAGCACCTTAGAACACCTTAATGCACATTTTCTTCCTTAGTGAGACATTTACTCATCCTAACAATTCCTATTCACCCAAGTTCATTAAGCACTTAAAACTCCTTATACATTTTACAATTTTGCCATGGGTTCTTTAGCACATCATCATTCCAAAACTCAGTTTTCACCATTAAACACTCAAGAACACCAAATCCATCAAACACATCTTTATACACAAACTTCACACATTTAGCACTACATCACAATATAGTGCTTAAACTTAAATTGCTTGGCATTAGGCCCTTAAATAACATGGCTCTAGGCCCTTAACATTGCATAAACCTTAAACACTGAATTATCCACAATATATAGCCTTTGACCTGGAATTACACACACCAAGACATATGTTCCTTTACTAGTCTCCTTGAGAACACCTTACTAAGTCATTCACCATTTGCTCTTTATGTAGTTTTAACAAGCATTATAGGCTCATTTCTCCTAAGGCATTAAACCACATCGAGATAGTATGTTTACCTCTTTTCCACACAAACTTCTTTCTTGTTTCCTTTTAAAACCGGTAAGGCATTTCTTTCCTTGTCAACTACTAAACAATATACCAACATTGAAATGAGTATATAAGCTTTATGCTTCATCTCATTGTAAACCCTAGTTACACATATTGTTCTAACACATTAAGGTAATTGTTTTACCTTGGAATTGGAAGAGAACTTGAATAGGTATCAAGAGAGGACCCATCCTAGCCCTTGGTAGATTCAAATGAAGCTAAAACAAGCAAGGTAAAGACACCATGGTGAGGTGAATTTTCGGCCATGTACTAAAAGGAGAGGAAACTTGATTTTTCTTTGAGATTCCTTACCTAGAAGCAAAGGAGAACAATAATATGTGAAAAGGTGAGCTCAAGCTCCATCAATGGTGAATCTCCTTGGCACCAAAATTGAGTTCTTGAAGATTTGAAAAGGTAGAAGTGTAGAGCTTGCTCCAACTAGAAGAATGGTGGTCTTGGAATTGAATTTGGACCATGGAGCTAGGAGTTACAAGTGGTTTAATACCCCGGATCTAAAAATGGTGATTTAATTACTCTAATAATACTATTAAGGGCCTAATTGTGCCTAGAGAGTATTGGTAAAAAGAATAAAACCAAAAGAAAAGAGAAAATGCGTTAAACGAAAAACGCTAAAACGCGCATTAAATGGAAATAAGAGATATATAATCTCGTAAGGGTCCGAGATGGATTCCTAAGGCTTAGTTAGGCCTAATTAGTATACGGGAATGATTCCCGAAGAAAACGGATCCAAATAATGGATTAAAACGCTAATTAAGCATAAGAGCACGTTTTTCGAGAAAACCCGAAAACGTGACTTTAAGTGGTCAAATGGACCCGTAAAAATTATAGTTGATTAAATAACTATAATTAAGTATTAATGGAAGCTTAATAACCATTAAAATTAATTAAACGAGAAAATTCCGAAAAAACGGACCCGGTAAGTGAATAGTGACAAAACCGGGAGACGAGACACGTTTAATTCGAAAAGACGAAAAACGACCCGGGCTATTATTTAATGTGGGCCGGTTTTAATTATAATGTGTACACCCATTAATAGCTTGCTAGCTATTAAGTAATAACAAGACAAATAAATAAATAAGTAAAGTAAATAGTATAAAGTAAAAAGTAAAACAAAGAACTCACCTTCTCACCTTCTATTCTCATTTCACGTATTGAATTGCTCCAGAGACTTGCAAACTTCTTCTTCTTCCTCTGTTAGTCGCGACACCAACAGCTCACAAGCCTCACCTTCTTCCTCCTCTAACTTTCTCATTTCTTCACCGAATCCCACAAAAATACTACCGTTGGATTCGTATCGGCGAGGGCTACGTTTTCCACCCCTCAAAATCTTGATTCCCCCACCTTCACTTCCATGGATGTTGGAGCTTTTGAAGCTTTAAGAGCTGATTTTAACTCTCCTCCACCTCCTTAATGTCTTAAGGTAATAATAAGTAAGAGTTTTGGCCATTTCAAGCTTGTTCTTGTAATTTGGGAAATTTTCCCTCACGTTGAAAATTTCCTCCATTTCAGCCGATTTCACCTTGCTCTTGTGGGGTGTTGGAAACTCTTCCAATTGATTGCCAAGCACTCCTTTTGGACCTTCTAAGGTAATACCAAGGCTAAACATTGAAAACTAACTCCTTAAAGTATTAGGTTATGTGGGGAAAAAAAATTGAATTGATTTGTTGTTATGTGTGTGGTGGGATATGGTTGTAGCTTGCAATCCATAATCCTTTGTGTGGTGTGGAAAACAAGATGAGAAAGAGGGAATAAGAGAAAGAGGAAGAAGAGGGGTGAAAACCGAAATGAACAAGGTAAAGAGCTTACCTTGTGTTGATTTTATTTTCCTTGTGAAACTTATGTGGGTGATGTATAAACAACCTTGAACTTGAGTAGTAATGATACTACAATATTGTTAGTTGAATGAGAATGTTTTAATGAGGTTTAAGTGTGCAAATAAACCTAGGAAACTAAGCTAGTGTTATGTGAGAACCATGGGAATTTGATGTGTTATTGGTGCCTAAACAAAACAGGGGTGAAGATTGTGTTTGTGAGTACATCTAGTGTGGTGAAAATGCTTAGGAAAGCAAGTAGGTGCTGTCAAAATTTGCCTAGGAATGGATAAGTTTGGGTGTTTGATTATAAGGAAGAAACTAGGTGGTTTAAGAGGTTTAAGTGGTTGGTTAAGGGCTTGAAAACCAAACTAAGAAGAAGAGTGTGTTAGTAGTGGAAATAATGTCATTGAGTGCTAGGAATGGCATTATTGTGTGGAGTATTGGATGGTTGAGACAATACCAAAATCTGTTACAAGTTAGAAGAACAAGAGAACCAATTATGATAATTAAGTGATTTTGAGCAATAATTTGAGTAAGGTTCGAACCTATGATTTGAAGAGTTTTAGAGCATGTTTTAAGGTGATTAAACATGTGGAAAACTTGTGGAAAGTTTATGGAAAGATTAAGGGTGGTTTAAGGATTGATTTGGAGTGGAAAAATCAAGTTTGGAGCAGTTTTAGCAGGGTCCGGGACTTGGTCCTTGGACAAAGTCCCGGACCACACCTAAATTAAGGCCGAGAGTGCAAGTGCTTTGTTGGTCCGGGACTATACTCCAGGACAAGGTCCCGGACCATGTGTAATTTTCACCCGAGAGTTAAGTTTGCAATTGGTCCGGGACTTAGGGTAAGGACCAAGTCCCGGACCACCCCGAGAAACCTACAGAGAGTGTTTTAAAGGGTTTAAATGATAGGGGTTTGAATGTTAATGATGTTATAAGATGTTAAGGCCTTGTTTGGTGACATGTAAAGGCCCTAGGAAGTGTAAGAAAGTGTTAGAAGTGATTGAGAAGCGAGAACTCAAATTAACAAAAGTAAAACCGAGATAATGGGATAACGGGGTAAGTACGGGAGTAGCATTTAATAATGTACCGTATGAGCTTAGTATTAATAATAATGTTTGAAACATTATCAGAGAATCGTGCGTGACCCGAGCATGGTGAGATGACACGGTAAAAGTAAAAACCCCGGTGAAAGGTATGATTTTCTCATGCCCCGTATGCTAACCGAGTTACTCTGATTTGTGTGTTGTGTGCCGGCTTAATCAAGATTAAAGCATGAAAATAATCCCTTGTTTGATTATGTATGCCTTGATGTATGTTGTATGAGCTAACATACTTGTATGCCGGTGTGGTCTAACATAGTGCTTAGACCGACTCATAGTGAGTATTGATTGACTAATAACCCGTAGTACGGGTAGTCTCATAAGCAATGGAAATATGCAAACACACATAAACTATCGATTAAAGTATAACGATATCGTAAACATATGAACTCCCTAGAATGTGAGGAGATGTACGGGTTGAGTAAATACCCGATAACGGTTAGAAAACCTTATTGAAACAATCCACGAAATAAATATGAGTGGAGAGATAAATGAACCTCCATCGAGAGGATTGAAGTTAGTCCAATGATGTGAATATATAAGAAAGGTAAAAGAGACCTAAGGGACTATGTGGTTCCCTTGAGACACGGTCAACCTCCTAAATGAGGATTTTACCGGTATAAGAAAATATCCGAATGTACAAGCATATGATTGTGAGGGTAACCCTTAAACCTAAGATTACCCGAATTTAAGTAAAGTTCCCAAAGTCATTAGAAACATCGAGAATGATGCTTCTAGACTAATATACATGATATTACTATAACTCCGAGAGAGGAGTGTATGGGAACGAGAGTAGTCCGAGAGTAGTCGGACCTATGTAAAAAGAGTTAGGAACTAAGAGAGAGTTCTGTGAGCTAGTTGAACCTTCCCACCATGCTAGACCCAGAGTAGGGTCGAAACCGGGGAAGTAAGACTATGCTAGAGAGCCATGAGTTTTGGCTTAAGTATGTAAAGAGAGTAACAAGCGTGACGTAGGAGACCTGTAGTGTCTCGAGAATCTACAAGAGCTTGATTATGAATAACCCAAGAGTGTGGGTGAGATAATGAGTATAAATAACCCGAGAGAAAGGGGTGAGTATATGTATGAGTAACCCGAGAGAGTGGGTAAGTATAAGAATGAGTAGCCCAAGAGAATGGGTGCGTATACGAATAAGTAACCCGAGAGAGCGGGTGAGGTATTGAATAAGTAAACAAGGCATAGTGAGGAATAACCCTCAATGCCTAAGAGTAACCAGTTACCACTAACAACATTGTTATGTTAGTTAGGAATCGTGTTCCGTGATTGGATGTAGATTCCTTGTGTGATATACATATATATTGTATTGCCATGATGCATGTTGTTTGATTAAAATGATCTCCATGTATATCCGACCCAAAGTAGTCGGCGTACCGCGGTTAGCACGCGGTATATGCGAATTTCATGCGCAGCGTAAGCTGACCCCCTAGGGGGAACGTTTTTAGTGTGCAGGTACTTGAAACTGACCACCGTTCGAGAGAGTAGGACGGGGACTGCTGTGAGCTTGGGTAGCTAAATTATAATTACTTATGCGTTTGAATGAGGTGTAAGTCCGAGTATGTTATCGGCATCCGTATATTGTAGACTCGGTATAGTAGAGATATGAATTGAGTATTGTATTGTATGAAGTACTCGGTTGTTCCAGTTCATCAGACCGTTACGGTATGTAAGAAAGGCCTGGTTAGCCACATGGGTGGCTAACGGCGTTGTTTCACCCCTCGTTGTAATTAGAGTTCCGCTGCGTGAGTAGAAGTAATTAGTAACAGTTTAAGAGGTAATGACGAGATTAACGGTTGGGGTGTTACAAAAATGGTATCAGAGCGAAGTATCGCTCTGATGACTGGAAATACCGAGCTTAGGAAATACCGAGTTAGGATATAGAGACTTAGGGCTAAGGGTTGAGTGGTAGCGTGAGAGATGCGCTAGTTAGGAACTTCCAGTATGATCTGGATACCTACAATACCAAACCCGCCCTCCACAACCCCCGCATTAAAAGCTTGGGAAAGAACGCCAGAGAGACGGGGAAACCTAATCTGGCAGTTACTGAATATTTCAACATGAACTAGAACATGTCATGCGGTAGATCCCGAGAACCGGGAATCCCGGAGACGGATCCCGCTGGAACGACAATAACCGCACTTAATGGCGGAAGATCGAGAAATCCTAATCCAAGAAGACCGGAATTTGTGGCAGCCTGGGGCGACATGCTTAGCAGTCGCGAGAACCCAGCTGGCCGAGCAGCAGCAATAAGGAAGCACCAACCGTGCAAGAAGGCGGATTAATGAGAAGCTACAAAACCGAGACACATGTCTACGGACCGCCATAGCTAAGTAATACCAACATCGGTACACTAATCGACTAAGAATCTAGTCAGGAGTAGATACACCCACCCTGCCACACCCGAAGAGGTTGCTATACCTAACGGGCACAGCTTAGACAGCTGCAAGCATAACTGCGGGATACACCCAAATAGGACTACAGCAGTAGTGCCTGAATGACTTAACCCGCGGTAACCACAGTAAAGACGTGGAACGAACAACGAGGTAGAACCTAGAACTAAGTAAATAAGGAACTCCAAGAGTGGAGAAGCACCTAGATGAATGATAGTCATGTCAGATGAATGAGAAGCAACTCTAAGGAGTAGTTATCCAACTAAAGGATCAAGGAAGAGCCGACAAGGCTACTAAATACAATGTGAACGATACCGTGACCGGTATTAGTTAACCTAAAAACCGCCTATACTGCGCACTTGCCACGGCAAGTGCAGTAAAAACGGACTATTAAGAGGAGCTTTGACAAGCGACCAGTACTTAGCAAGTACCAAAATGGCGAGAGAAGCCAATATGGCAAGACAACCCTAAGAAATTCTGAAATGAAACTTCGGAAAGGCCTGACAGCCTGACCACTTTATTGAGGAGCATACCGGTCGGCGAGAAGCTAGACCTGGTAAGAAGCAACCGGCAAGGGAATGCCATGAAGATTTTATTTTCTAAACTCAAATTTTTCTTTAAAAAACGCAAGTTTTCCAAAAACCCCCAAATTTTAAAACCAAACCAGAGAGCCATGGTAAATCATCATAGGACGATACAAGAGGAGTTGGCAACAGAATACTTCACTTAGGCGTGACCGACACTACAGGTATACACAAATGAGACATGGAACGACCGCACTCCGAAGGAGCTTGCGGACCTGACAGACCAATTATGAGTTAGTCAGGTAAGTGGTAACGTATCAATAAGATACTCCATGTATGTATACTAGTATAGTACGGAACACGGGAAGTAGCCCACTCCATACTACGGACGAAAGAGCCAATTCAAACCGAGACAGTTGGACACCTCGAATGATCGAAGAACATAAAGAAGCTTACCAAGCTAAAGGAGTCAAGAATCCAGCAAGATGACGGACCTAAGGATATAGCGTTAATAAGCGCGAGAAGCACAGAGTATTAAGTACAGACATTGGATATGTCTCAGGAAATACCTAATAACTGGGTGCATACGAGTGTAAATAATACGGCGAATGCCTAAATGAACTTATTAATGTACGATAAACAAGATAGAATTCCCACTTTATACCTCATGAAGAGAATAATGACCAGACCTAGAAGGTATTAGAGGGTACCAAGGATCTACCCAATAATGGGAGACATTACAACCCTAAACGGGATAGTCAAGGACATAGCCGCAAGGCGAAGTCACAACTGAACATAACCATGAGTACAAGCCAGATGTAATGGCATTACTCAGTAACACCCAGGAGCAATCCGAGAAGGGTGCCGGAGTCAACAGTAGTTGAACGAAACATCGTGTTGAGAACACAAGTGTTTGAGCAAACACTCGGGTAGAACCCGAAGGGATCCCTCGTAACACGGGATACCCTAAATTGCTAGTGGGCATGAATTAATACCTAGTAAAAAAGGGCCTTCCAAGTACGGAAGAGTGGTGAGACAACCATGTCAAAGAGCCCAGAAAAACCTCCTAACCGTTTAATGGCATACGGAGAAGATAAAACCTGAATAAACAGCCGCATGGAGCATGACTCGAGGCAAGGTGGCTTGTAAGCCGACAAAACCAACTACAATACGTAGATCCAAACGTTGTAAAACATATGCATAAAGGCATAAGAGTTATTGTGGAGCATGAACCACTACCTTAGAGTGGGGATACCACTTGTTATTATAGGGCCTATGGAGCGGCAATTGCGTGAATCCTCCAGAGAAAGGCTACCACGTAGGCATGAAATGTGAAACCGCTAGAGCGGTGTAGTAAAACTTGAGCATGTGTATATTGCCAAGGAGCATATGAACTATAGTAGTGTGTAAAGAGGAACCTTGATAGCAGTACAAAGGAAACCGATAGAGTAATCGGATGAGTAGTGAACACTGTATGTGTACAGTATGAACTGCGGAGTAAGCAGTGCGCAAGCGCGCAGAGAGATTTACAGAATAGCGTATATTATTGAGCCAAGTGAATGGCAAGCCATAGTGTAAATGGCGGGAGTACATGAGCGGAAGCTAAAGTAGTAGCGGATGCCATATAAGCGAATGTTGTAACGAGTAGAACATGGTACGCAGCAAGCGACCGTTGAAAGAGTATAACTAGTTAATGATATGAAGCTGATGAGAAAATGTTGAAAAGGGGACATAATCATTCCTATCCCATGAGAGATTTACTGTCAAGGGTTTACGCTTCTGCACTCTGTATGACTGAGTGTTTTGGTATTGCACTTGTGCGGTAATGATCGAGTGGGAGAGCCAGGAATTGAGAAATGTCAACGAAGCCTGTTGAGTGAGAATCTAGAGAGATAACCGTGCGGCCATTGGCCAAAGATGCACGAGGAACGTGAGTAGTAACCCACAGGGCCCAGGATCGATGAATGGTAAATGCAGAGTAGTATGAATGAAGAACTCTGGTACAGAACCAAGAAACAAACATAATCCATGAGCCACTATTAAACGAGGAAGCACTACATGCTAAGTAGTAGCTTGACCTCAACCGACAACAAGTCGGGAAAAATAAGTGAATAATCACAAAGGTATACAGTGTTATACGAAGTAGATTCCCAGAGAACCGGAGAGACAATCTAAAATTCATCGAATTCGCATACGGTAAGAGATACCAAGCGACGATTGAAATACATTGAGAATACCGAAGAGCAAATTAAGCTCTAGTTATCAGGTCACGCAGCAGAAGCTTGTGGACCGTGATTCAGGGTTAAGTATACCTATGTCATAAACCCCTTGAAGCCTTAGAGGCTAGAACCAAACCCGGTTATGAGTTAATTAACCGTACTGAAGTTAAAACACTTCATAATACTCGAATTAATGAACCAATGTTCAGTGATAACATATGGTTGGTTACGCGGGCGTAACCCCTTTTAAGGGGGGTAGGGCGAGAAACCGCTTAGAGTATGCTTTACGTTTAGTGCGTAAACTACTATGTGCATAGCACAAAAAGAAATTGTTTTGATGATTGGAACTTATGTTACATAAACATATGTACCCATTCATTGTGTAATAATGATTATTGTGCATGAGTGATGCGAGTAACGAGTATGTAATATTTATGAAAAGAGGAGTAGAGAGACTCCTAGGGAATGAGAATCCCTATAGTATATGTCTAGTGAGATTAGACATGAGACATAATGAGTACGAAGTGGTATGAAACCGATGTGTAACCTAGAGGGAGTGAGTTCCCTAGGTGATTTTATTTGAGAATGGTTGATGGAGTGAGTTCCATCCTTTGGAGTTGCATGTTGTGTGTTTTAAGTTGAGTAATAATTTGACTAATGAGGCCACAAGTATGGAATGCCTAGGCAAGGTAAGTGAAACAAATTGAGAATAACGGATGACTTAAGTTCCATGATAAAGATAAATTGAAACAGATTGTTTTATGAATATGACTAGAAAGAGTAAAAGATAGAAAACGAAAATGTTTGACTATCTGATTGTTTGAAACTGACGTGGGAGGTGGAACTTGGTCTGCTAGCGATCAAGGGAAACCGAACACAAATTGGGGTGGAAGGATAGTTCAACACTGATGCTGATCACATCAGGGTTAGATGATTCTTGAAGCTCCCTATAGTGGTCACAAATAATCACGCTAAGAAAAGATACAGCTACCATAAAATTTGATTTGGAGTTGTGTGATGTTTTAAAAAGAATTTTCAAACAGATTTTGAAAAAGAATTTTCTTCAAGTATGAAGATGGAAACGAAACTGGTTTTGAAACTGCTATCACCCACCGATGGCTGTGGCCTTAAGTCTTGGTGACCGGTAGAACGGTGGGCGTGTACAGGTTTTGAAACCATTGCACCGTACGTGCGGCGGTCCTAAGTGACCGGTTGGGGCGGTGTCAGTGTGTGATTTTTCCAAAGGCAGCGGGACGGGGAGAGTACCCTGAGATGTTCCTGTGTTGTGTGAGTCAACCAGAGTGCCTGAGGATGTGTATATGTGTAATGTTTTTGATCAGAACCGAAGGGACCGTGGGCCAGAGAGAGTAAGTGCCCATTTGTCATGAAACGGCCGTGAACCAGAAAGAGTAAGTGTTATACCCAAAATTTCAACCCCCCCGGAGTAGTCTCTAAGGCATACGTGTTACAAAGGGCAAAGTGGTCAAAATGCACCAATGTAGGATTTTCCAAGGACATTCTCGGGATTTTCTATTTTTCATATGACTTGTTCATTATCTCCAAACACTTCCAAACATCATGGTCATTATGAAAGGTATTTCATGATTCTCTGATAATATTTATTCTGGAAATTTAGCTTTTAATTCATATTATAAGCTAATTTCTTTAATAATTAACACATGAAATAGCCTCAAAATAGAAATTAAAAGGTTTCAAAATTAAAATAAAAGTGTCACATGGTTACCATGACTACATACAGTCATAAACCTGAAATTATTTTATTGGGAACCTTATCCCAAATTTAAAAGAGAATTCAATCATTTTTACAATTTTCTCTCTCCTCTGGAAAATACCGAAATGAAAACAAAATGTCATGAAATTTTAACACAAGATAGAGGATGATTTTTAAAGACTAATGCCGTTGGAATTTCATTATTTCGACTTTCCAATAATTAGTTATGAATTATGGGAGATTCCATATTGTGCGATTTTTATCTAATCGATTATTTATCAAATAATCCGATTCCAACTCTCAAATTCCTAAAAATCATTCTTTACCTTCAGTTAAATTTTCATAATTTTTATCGGCTTGCAACACATTCTAAAAAATCAGATTCCCTTAGAGCACAAAATCAGTCTTTTAGATAAAGATCTTGCTCTATCAATTTGACCATGCTCTTTCTATAAAAGGACACCCCAAGAACGAACTAGGGCAGAGGAGAACACTTCTAAAGTCAGAAAACACAGCCACAAACTTTCTCCCCACGTTTTAACACTTCCAAGCCTCAAATCAATACCGAAACACTGCAGAAATCACCCCGAAATCACCAAAAACTCATCCTTTCTTCTCCTATTGAACTTCCAAGCACCAAAAACACATAAAACCACCACAAAAACAGAAGAACGTCCTTAACAGCATAAAGAAGAAGGAGTCAGAAGCACAATTCGAAGTCAATCCAAAATCGGCATCAACGAGGCACCAAAAGATCCCCGTTGTGAAGAGTCTCATCAAATCTGAAGGTAAAACAGGTTGAAGTCATGTTTTTCTGACTTTGTTCAACTTTAACTACTCTGTGTTAAAATTTGGAGTCGAATTGACTTTTTATCGCTTCTGAATTAGCGTTTGTTTTCGCTTCTGCTCAATAACTTGTTTGCTAAGTTTCGTGTTTAATTCGAATTCAAATTGTAAACTTTCAATCACTAACATGTTTAGAATCTTTCAGGCTACCTACCCATAAAATTTGAGCCAGAAACACCGCCGGGAGCCACCCAAACGCCGCTGTCCGAGGGCGGTTCGCACCCACGGACGCTATGTCCGGGGTCCCGGACGCCATGTCCGAAAGCCGGACGCCCCCGGACGGTGGCGGGATATTTTTATTTTCAAAATTTAGGGTTTTATAAAACATGTCCGGGCCCACGGACGTCCTGTCCGTGGCCCCGGACTTTTCAAAATCTCGTTTATGTTTAAATTTGACTTTACTGTGTAATTAAGTTAACTAGGGTCCGTAGGTTCGGACATTAGGTCCGTAGCCACGGACGAAAACAAAACTTGACCTAATTCTGCCTCCGAAACCCTAGTTTAAGTATTTTAATTTCCACTTTAATTTTCTGTCAAAAAACGTTAAAAAATAAAAAAAACAGAAGCGCACACCTAGGTTAAAAAACAACTTTGTAGAAAGCCGTAATTGAACCAAGTAGAGGAAAAACGACCTAGGAAGGGTAATGAAAGTAATTTGAACCCTAATTAAGTCGAATATCAAGCCCCCGAACCCGAACTCTCCTTTCCTAATTTGATCTAGGTTAAAATTAGGTGGCGACTCATAATAGGTTCCAGTGAGCTAGCTTAGGCTTTAATAATTATTGTTATATGACATAGTTATTAATCTTAGGCTATAAGTGGACCTAAAACCCGATTAGATCCCAATCAAGTTAATCCACATAGGATAGGGTTTAAAATCGAGGCTCACAGACTGGCGACTCTGCTGGGGACAAACTCTTAATATTAACTTGATTAATTTTAAGAAGAGGGCTTAACTCGAAAAATGTTTATTTATGGCTTTATTACTTTGTTTGTTTACTTTGGTGCGCACTTTAATTTTCTGCACCTTTGCATCATATGAGAGCGGGTCCACCTAAACCGATTTCACCCCGGGACCCGTTTGAGGGTCCCTGTCAGGGACTCACACCTTTTAGTGATGTGAATAAGCGGGGGAAAAGAGGAGGATGTCGTCTAACCACATCCCCTTAATACCTGGGCCTTAGCCCCAAGCGTTTTCCTGGCAGTGTCCTTACCTAGCCCATTGTTTGGTCAGTCAAAGACCCGGCCGCAGACGCACACCTTCAGGTGATGTGAAAAAAGTGGGGAAGCCCAAAGAGAATAGCGTGCAAGCCCTATTCCTTTGTGGCGACCTGGGCCCGAGCCCCAAGCACCTCTCCGGATCGATCCATACCCAAATTGATTAACCGTCAGTGAGGACATGTTGAATTTGTGTGGGCCTTGTTGCTTGTATGATCGGCCCACTACGCAGCCTAGAAATTGATAGGAACCTCTCTACCTCAACTCAGCCCAACCCGAATTGGCAGCTTTATCGTTTACGGCCCAGAGGCCCTGTTTGGTTTGATATGTGTGTCATTTGGGCTTCGGCCCAAAAGTTTAGACTTTGGTGATTTCTCTTTCAGCCTAATTGAATTATCAATTTAGTTCTAGGCCCATGAAAAACAAATCTACCTAAAGCAGTCCATAAGACATGAAATCAATCAGGCTTTTCCATTTCGCCCAAGGCCCATTCTAGTCTAGGTGAACCTTTTGTTCGGGCCCTGGCCCAAAGTCCTAGATCTAGGTGTCATACCTTTTAGGCCCACTCAAACTATTTGTTTAGGTTTCAACTCATTCAAATTCAAGATAATTTTTCATTCATTGTAGTTTCTGGCCTCAAGGCCCAACAGGAACATCAAACAAATCTTAGACTTCAAAGTTTCTCTCTCGGCCCAGTGGCCCATTCATAGTTCATATGGCTTCCTTCAGCCTGTACATATCACCTCCAGATTAAGGGCCTTCAGGCCCCACAGAGTCCAAGAAGAAGACGGTCACGGTCATCTTAACGACATCCTAGCAGTCAAGAGCTCGAGTCTTCAGCATGCCGACATCAGACGGTTCAGCAGAGTTCAAATTCAAGGGAAAGTTTAGGGATCCCATGCATTCTACTGCATAACTTGCTAAAACATTCATTTCAAATGCATCGCTCAAAGTTTTCAAAGAATGATCGTTTTCAAACCACCGATAAGAAGCATCGATTTTTCATTTTCTTCCTCATGTTCACAAATGGATGACATTTTCGAGTCTAAAGGGTAACAAAAAAGATTTTATTTCACACAAGTTTCTTTTGAGAAAATGGTTCATGAAATAATTATTTCCCGACAATGGCATGCAAAGACTTGTATTTTGTTTCCGAAATTTTGAACATGCCTTACCAAACCCCACAGCTCATCCCAAGACATCCAAATAACCCCCAAAGCGGTTCCAAATCCATATCTTTTAAATTGTTGTCATTAACCCCAAATCAATACTGGGGGCAATCTGAGTTTAAGTACGTCATCTTTCATCTTTCGTTTAAGCGTGTGAACTAGTCTCTAAGTGAAATTCACGAGAGTGTCTTGAGCGGAAAAACCATGAGTGAATGAGCGTGTCACTTTTACACGACTCCGGTGAGACCACATTCAAAGGTGAGGTAAACGGCATAACTCCGACCGAAGGAGATAATTTGTAAATTTACTCTTAGATCTGCGAAAAGTAACAAAGAATGGATACACAACTATCAGGAATGACGAAGCACCTAGGTACAGCACCACATAGCCAAAAGCTTGTAAACCCTGTCATTAAACCCTAGGCACCCCCACTGAGCCTTTCATATATCCCTTTTCGATATTATGAGCTCCACAAAATAACCTAGCCAATGATGAATGTTCGACCCGGTGACCAAAGGAAGCGAGGAGCCTGACTCTCAGATAACACTCTCATCAGTCCAAAGAAGCAACGCCACTGTCAGCGTGACAAAGTGATCCGTAAATGGTCCCAGAGTGACACAGGATCCAAAGAGCTCACATCGAAGCAGCTCTCGAAGCCCAAAACCGGGAAACACAAGAACCCCGAAGGCAAAATCAATAAAGGATAAAGAAAGAAAAAAGGCAAACCGAAGCGCCTCGAAGAAGTCCAAATGACAAAAAAAAAGAGAAATGGTGTAAAGGACAACTCCAAAAGTCCAGGTCCAGAAGCTCGAAAACAACGTCAACATGAAGCAGTAAGACAACTTCAAGACAATGAAGATGAATCCGAGAGAAGACGCAAGTTGCAGCTTTGGTCACCCATTTAAGCTCCACATACCTCAAATATCCCTCCATGATCCCGTCGTCTTTCATCGCACCCTATGGCCACGTTATAAGCTTTAAAGACTTCCGACTTGATAGTTGTGTGTCCTATCACGTGAAAGTAACAGATCAAATGCGTAAATCCATCAAATATCGAATTCAATGGTTTAGAAGTTAGGACCATGAGCGAGAAATGAGTGCAAACACCAACCACATCGAGTGTAGGTTAGGAAGCACCACGTCAAAGAATAAGCCTCAACCCTGTGAGGATGAGACTTGTTCGCACGTTTAATCAAAGAAAATACTGGGGGCAATCGATCGTTCCGATCAATTGCCATGAACTCTAGCTCGGATTGTCCTAGGGAAAAATACTGGGGGCAATTGTTGGTTCCAACAATTGCCATGTCAACACCAATTAAAACCCAAAGCTCGAGCACCACCATCCCACCACAGGCACACATAAGTCCTTACCACCACACACACACTCTCAAGCCCGTCATTGGCCTTGACCTCCATCCAAAATCACAACCCAATCCCAGGTCTGTCACAAATCCTGAACACCGGCGAAAGCCTTCAGCACCACAACAAAACACACTTCCACCAATGACATGTTCATTTTTCAAGAAACAAATTGCGGATATAAAATTTTTAGTCAGGAAATGATCATTTCACTTTCCTTTTTCAGCAGAGTCTTTCTCAAGCATTGCCATGTTTGACATATTCTTCAACAGTTTCTTGTTTTGGCAAGCTTCCAACAAACACTTTAGTTGCATTTTACAACTTTTGCATAACACCTCAACAATGCCAAGTTTGGCACCTTTTCCAACAGTTTCCTGTTTTGAACAAGTATCTTTCATATATTTTGATTGCATACATTGCCATAATTGGCACTCCGGTAATCATTTTTTATCATTTGCACGAGACCATTATCTTTCTAACTCATTTTTAGCTCGAGACCCAAAATCAGTGCGAGACCCATCATTTTCAAGACTTTAGTACGAGACTTCAGTGCGAGACCATGCACCTTCATCAGTGCGAGACCATGCATCTTCATCAGTGCGATACCATCACTTTCGTCAGTGCGAGGCCTATCATCTTCATCAGTGCGAGACCTATCACCTTCATCAGCGCGAGACCGAGCATCATCATCCAGTGCGAGACCAGTACGAGACCTAGTATCATCTTCAGTGCGAGACAAGTACGAGACAGAGCGTGATCTAAGTTGGCGGGGCAGAGGCAATAAGTCCCCATCTTTATGTCAACTTGCTTTGGGATCAACGAATGGTGGGCAAAGGCAATAAGTCCCCAGGGTTTTTACCAGGAGTTATCCCTGCACACCGGCTTGGGGGGCGATGGCAATAAGTCCACATTGGGTCCAGCCAGGAGCATCGGCATGGGTTTCGGTCCCCAGAAGCATCCGAGCATCATCAACATCATCAATATCATCAGCATCATCAACATCATCAATATCATTAGCATCATTAGCATCACTAGCATATCAGCATTCCTACATACACTTTGATTGTAATTTGATATGCACATCATCATAGCCACGTTTGGCACTTTCATAATCAACTTTCATCATGATCGTTTGCATAAAGTTTACCTTGCATCCGTCCGTACGAAACTCCTTATCATAAACCAGAGATACAGATTCTCAGCCAAAGATACAGATTCTTCAGAGATACAGATTCTCATCCCGAAGATACAGATTCTTCAGAGATACAGATTCTCGCCCCGGAGATACAGATTCTTCAGAGATACAGATTCTCATCCCGAAGATACAGATTCTTCAGAGATACAGATTCTCAACTTGAAGATACAGATTCTTCAGAGATACAGATTCTCACCACGAAGATACAGATTCTTCAGAGATACAGATTCTCATCCATAAATACAGACTCTTCAGAGATACAGATTCTCACCCGTAGATTCAGATACAGATTCTCATCCATAGATACAAACTCTTCAGAGATACAGATTCTCACCCGTAGATTCAGATACAGATTCTCATCCATAGATACAAACTCTTCAGAGATACAGATTCTCACCCGTAGATTCAGATACAGATTCTCACCACGAAGATGCAGATTCTTTACAGATACAAATTCTCACCTGAGTTGAAGAACTCACCCTCAAGCTTGTCATAAGTCTTACCCACTTCCTTAGCACCTGCCACGTTTGGCACTCTCTGTCCTTAACCTTTTACACACACTTCGGAATAGGTTGCGGTCCCTAGATGCACCTAGGTCATACAATTCATCATCACATTAAGCACGTTTCACTCATTATAGGTAGTCAGCGCCTTAGAATAGCTTGACATCATTTTCATCGTTTAGGTAGTCAACGCCTTAGAATCGCTTGACATTACTTCATCTTATAGGTAGTCAATGCCTTAGAATCGCTTGACATCTTCTCATTCTCACTCATAGGTAGTCAGCGCCTTAGAATAGCTCGACGCAATCTGCATATAGGGCCTTTTAAGATCTAAAATTTTGGGGTATCACTCAGGCATCAACTAGTCTTTTCATCTTCATTACAAAGCCTAGTTGACGGGGGGCAATCTGTTATACCCAAAATTTCAACCCCCCCGGAGTAGTCTCTAAGGCATACGTGTTACAAAGGGCAAAGTGGTCAAAATGCACCAATGTAGGATTTTCCAAGGACATTCTCGGGATTTTCTATTTTCATATGACTTGTTCATTATCTCCAAACACTTCCAAACATCATGGTCATTATGAAAGGTATTTCATGATTCTCTGATAATATTTATTCTGGAAATTTAGCTTTTAATTCATATTATAAGCTAATTTCTTTAATAATTAACACATGAAATAGCCTCAAAATAGAAATTAAAAGGTTTCAAAAATTAAAATAAAAGTGTCACATGGTTACCATGACTACATACAGTCATAAACCTGAAATTATTTTATTGGGAACCTTATCCCAAAATTTAAAAGAGAAATTCAATCATTTTTACAATTTTCTCTCTCCTCTGGAAAATACCGAAATGAAAACAAAATGTCATGAAATTTTAACAAGATAGAGGATGATTTTTAAAGACTAATGCCGTTGGAATTTCATTATTTCGACTTTCCAATAATTAGTTATGAATTATGGGAGATTCCATATTGTGCGATTTTTATCTAATCGATTATTTATCAAAATAATCCGATTCCAACTCTCAAAATTCCTAAAAATCATTCTTTACCTTCAGTTAAATTTTCATAATTTTTATCGGCTTGCAACACATTCTAAAAAATCAGATTCCCTTAGAGCACAAAATCAGTCTTTTAGATAAAGATCTTGCTCTATCAATTTGACCATGCTCTTTCTATAAAAGGACACCCCAAGAACGAACTAGGGCAGAGGAGAACACTTCTAAAGTCAGAAAACACAGCCACAAACTTTCTCCCACGTTTTAACACTTCCAAGCCTCAAATCAATACCGAAACACTGCAGAAATCACCCCGAAATCACCAAAAACTCATCCTTTCTTCTCCTATTGAACTTCCAAGCAACAAAAACACATAAAACCACCACAAAAACAGAAGAGAAACGTCCTTAACAGCATAAAGAAGAAGGAGTCAGAAGCACAATTCGAAGTCAATCCAAAATCGGCATCAACGAGGCACCAAAAGATCCCCGTTGTGAAGAGTCTCATCAAATCTGAAGGTAAAACAGGTTGAAGTCATGTTTTTCTGACTTTGTTCAACTTTAACTACTCTGTGTTAAAATTTGGAGTCGAATGACTTTTTATCGCTTCTGAATTAGCGTTTGTTTTCGCTTCGCTCAATAACTTGTTTGCTAAGTTTCGTGTTAATTCGAATTCAAATTGTAAACTTTCAATCACTAACATGTTTAGAATCTTTCAGGCTACCTACCCATAAAATTTGAGCCAGAAACCCACCGGGAGCCACCCAAACGCCGCTGTCCGAGGGCGGTTCGCACCCACGGACGCTATGTCCGGGGTCCCGGACGCCATGTCCGAAAGCCGGACGCCCCCGGACGGTGGCGGATATTTTTATTTTCAAAATTAGGGTTTTATAAAACATGTCCGGGCCCACGGACGTCCTGTCCGTGGCCCCGGACTTTTCAAAATCTCGTTTATGTTTAAATTTGACTTTACTGTGTAATTAAGTTAACTAGGGTCCGTAGGTTCGGACATTAGGTCCGTAGCCACGGACGAAAACAAAACTTGACCTAATTCTGCCTCCGAAACCCTAGTTTAAGTATTTTAATTTCCACTTTAATTTTCTGTCAAAAAACGTTAAAAATAAAAAAAACAGAAGCGCACACCTAGGTTAAAAAACAACTTTGTAGAAAGCCGTAATTGAACCAAGTAGAGGAAAAAACGACTAGGAAGGGTAATGAAAGTAATTTGAACCCTAATTAAGTCGAATATCAAGCCCCCGAACCCGAACTCTCCTTTCCTAATTTGATCTAGGTTAAAATTAGGTGGCGACTCATAATAGGTTCCAGTGAGCTAGCTTAGGCTTTAATAATTATTGTTATATGACATAGTTATTAATCTTAGGCTATAAGTGGACCTAAAACCCGATTAGATCCCAATCAAGTTAATCCACATAGGATAGGGTTTAAAATCGAGGCTCACATCCGGTAATACCTATTCTAAGACAAGGGGGAAAATTGAAATGTTTTCTAATCCTAATCAAAACTAACTAAACTAAGTGGTAATTACAATGAAATTATCCTTGATCCAGGGTGTGAACCATCTAAGCATCAATATGAACTCTAAACATAAACACAAGCCTTCGAATTAACCAACAACTGAACACGCCGGGTGTCCTGCCGGATACCACTTGCACGGCATATTCAAAGACATTGAATCTGCCGGACATTGGCCACCCGGCAGTGCGTCCGGCATAGTCATAATGCATATTCTTTCTCCAGTTTCCGAGTAGAAAACAGAAGACTCACTACCTATTAACAATCCGAGCATATATCATGCCACGAAATGAACAAAGTAATGGGAAATGTGGGTTAATCTTCACTCTCACTACTAACTCTTAATTCATAAGAAGAGAGTAGGAAGACCATTAAGAGAGTCTAACCTATCTTACTTGGGACTTGTCTTCCACAAGTAAGAATTGCATGAAGAGAAAAAGAGATCAACCTATTCTCTTTCAATAAGAACCTTACTAAAAATAAACTTGAAATTATATTAAGAAGAACACATTATTTTACAAGGAGAGTTTCATTCCCTAACCAAAGAATAAACAAGGATTTCTACTTCACCATCCACTCAAATAAAGAAGAAATACATAAGGGAGAAGGAGATTGGTTATAGCCTCAACCCTGACAAGATCTTCTCTTCGTCTCGTGGATGGATCTGTAGAAACGCCTTGGACACCAACACTTGGAATGTGGGCGGAAATGGAGTAATGAATGGAGTATAATAGGGTGTTGAAGTGTGTGAAAGTGTAGCCCTTCTCGTCCTATTTATAGGCAACAAAATCCATGTATGCCGGGTGGAGTGCCGGGTAGAAGTCATCCGGCACCTAATAAAACACGTGCCAACCGTTAACGGCCGAAACCGTCAAACCTATGCGAACCGACGCCTGTGCCGGACAGGAGATGTCCGGCACCATACCCGGCAGGGGCTGGAGTGGTAACGGTCATAACTGCTGTCGTTTGGTCAACCGTGAAAACTTTTCCTTATGCCGGGTAGTTCCCACCCGGCATCGGATCCGGCAATAACATGTTTCTGCTCCGTACTTGTGCCGTGCAGAGGACATCCGGCAGGGAGTCCGGCATCAATGAACTTTTGGCTAGAAAATCATCCCTTGCACAGAAAAACATATAAAAACATAAGACTGAACTAATAAAACACTTTAATACCTAATATAGCACAAATAGCTTATATATAACCTAATTTAGATAAATATAATACTAAATCTAATGCATAAAATATGATAAGTTTACGGCTTATCAATAGTAAACCCAGCTAAGAACGCGAAACGACGTAGCCAACTAAACATACCAATAAGTGCAAGACAGGTGTAATGGCATAACCTAGTAACACCCAAGAGCTGTCCTTGAAGGGTGTATGGGTCAATTGAAGTTGAATAAAATGTAGTGATCGAAACGTAAGAGTTGAAACTAACACTCAGTTAAACATAAGTCGTCAGGAGGGAGACTGACATTCCTAAGGGGCACCCCGTGAAAGGAAGCGTGATGCAACGACCTTATCATGGAGCCCAATATAACATCCAAACCATGTAATGGCGTATGAAGAAGTACAATGTGTGTGAACAGCCTACAATGAGCAGGGTTCGAGCAGTAAGGCTTATAAGCCACAAACAAAGTGTGTTATGTAAATTTGATCGATTGCAGAAGTATATATCATACAAGTAAATAGAGCGGAGAACGAACCACTGCTTTAAGAGTGGGGATACCTCTCGATAGTGTGAAACCACGAGAGCGGTAGTTGTGTGAACCAAGTTCAAGAAGTACAATGAGGATGGACCATGTTGTTATTACCCCATGATGATTTGAATAAGAATAATACGAAAAGAAGTGTTTGTACCAGTTATGTAGACCGGAAGAGTAATGAGTCTGATAGCTACCACCATAGGTGTGTGATGCTAAATGTGTAGTGAACAACGCTCAAGGAGCATAAAGACTCGAAAAATAGTGTATTCAGTGGTCACCCAAATGAATGATGAGCCGTAACACGAATGATGAAGTACATGTGCAGAAGCTAGCATGACCGCGGATACAATGTAAGACATTGTTGTACAAGAAATAAGAGCACGGTGCGCAACAAGCGACCGTTGTATAAGTATTGTTAAACGGTAATATGACAACTGAGCACAGTTATGAGTTAGACTCAGTGGAAATACAATGGTAAGTGATAGCAAATAAACTAGGCAATAAGCTAGTAGCAAGTATTACGAGATGAGAGTCTCAGTGAAACACAGTGTTCATTCCTATTAAAATCCCATAAGAGAGTTACTGCCAAGAGTTTACGCCTCTGCACTCTGTATGACTGAGTGTTTGGGTATTGCACTTGCGCAGTATTGATCGAATGAGATAGTTAGGAATTTGGAAAATGTTGATTGTGGTAGAAGTAACAAAGAGACTTACAAAGTTATAAAGATCAAGGCATAGGAAATGCAAGGTCGTACCAATGGAAGAGTACTTGTTCAGAATCAAATGTGGAGGTGTGATTAGCAATAAGGGACTACTATAACACTAAATACCAAATACCGGTACGGAATGTACCTCAAGTGTGGGAAATAACCGAGAGAGCACTACACCTTAGGTAGTAGCTCAATCTCAACCGACAATAAGTCGGAAGGAATCAAGTTAAACATTGTGAAATACATAGCAGCATACACAGTAAATTATCATGGAAGTGGATGGAAAGTTTGTAACTCACCGAATTCGCTCACGATAAGAGATACCACGCGTCGGTTGAGAAACCACTATTACCAAGACAAAGGTGATAAATGGGAGTTGTACAATATAGTAAGAATAACGAACGGGGAAAACTAAGCTCTAAGTTAACAGAGTTGCGTAGCAGAGGCCAGTGAACCCATGCTTCAGATACATAATGAATATGAGCAAATGGCTAATTATCAAACGCCTAGAAGCGTGACAGGCCAGGATCGAAACCAGTTATGAGTTAAATAAACTCCAATAAGAATTCTTGGTTCAGGGACTAAACAGCCAATATGGTTAAGATCCCCTAACCGGAACACATTGTATAACAGACCGCGTGGAAGTTAAAATACTTCACGACGGCAGAACATTCTAAACCAATATTCAGTGGTTGATTACGTGGGCGTAATCCCTTTTAAGGGGGGTAGAGCGCAAAACTGCTTAATGTGTTTTACCGTACAAGTGTACGTCAACTATGTTGTGCATAGCATAAAATAATTTGTTTGGATGATTGGTGCGTGTGTTACATAAACATGCGCATTCATTCATGGTTTATCGTGGTAATTGCGCACAGGTGATGCGAATACCATTGTGATAGGTGTGTTTATTTTGTTAACAAGTTGTGTTTGAGAGTACAAGTGTAAGGGAGTAAAGAAACTCCTGGGGAACAAAAACCCCAACTGTGTATAATGTAAAACCGTGTGTTGTATTTTGATAAAATATATGTATATATGTAATATAGTGATTCATGAAAGGGTATGAAACCGATATAGAACCTAGTAAGAATTAAATTCCCTAGGAAATTGATTAAAAGCGAATGGAGATAACTGATAGACGGAGTTCTATCCCCTGGAGATGTGATGATTATGACTAGAATGGTTGAAAAGATAGAAAATTGGAAATGAGTGTATTATTTGATGCTCGAAAATGAAGTGGGAGGTGGAACTTGATTTGCATGTGATCAAGGGAAGCCGAACACAAATTGGGGTGGAAGGATAGTTCAACACTGGTGCTGATCACATCAGGGTTGGATGATTCTTGAAGCTCCCGATAAGTGGTCACAAATAATCACGTTAAGAACAAGATGCAGTTAGCACAAATTGGACTTGGAGTTGCATTGCGGTTTCAAAAAGAATTTTAAATTGGTGTTTTCAAATTTTCAATTGGTATTTTCAGGACTTCAAATGGTATTTTCAAATGAAGGATTTCTTTTACTTGACCTTGTAAAAAGGGCTTTCGGTTGATATTTTGAATAAAGGATTCTCTTATACTTAACCTGGTAAGGAATAATTTTTGTATTACTTGCTCACGAGCTGAGGACGTATGAGCCTTTGTCTTCGGACCGGTGACATGAGAAGTATATTTTAAAAATGTATGTGATTGTTTTGATCTTCCAAAGGAACGGGGACAAGAAGGTGTCCATCGCGACCGGGTTCTGCGGGATCACAGTATATGTACTCAACATGGGACTCGAGCCCATGGAGAGATGGAAAAGGTATTTCTGTTTGTTATACATGCTAAGACATGTTGTGTGATATGTGTAATAAATATTATTTTTACCTTGAGTCCTAATGTGGATGGGTTATGGATTGATTATGTTACCCGGGCCTATGAGTCCAAATGTTGTTATGTCACCCAGACCTAAGAGTCTGAGGGTTGTGATGTAAGTACAAATGTTGTTATGTTACCCGGACCGTTGAGTCCGAGGTTATTATGTAAGTATGTCATGTGTGGATGTGGATATGTTACCCGGACCGTTAAGTCCGAGGTTGTTATGTAAAGCGTGTTTTAGTATGGAAGTTGTATCCTGCAAGTAATCCCAGTGTTCCGATTAAAAGGATGTGAGGGAAATTGTGAACTTCGAGGACGAAGTTCTTTTAAGGGGGGTAGATTGAAATACCCCAAACCTTAATATGTTAATTAATTATGTAATTATGATTTTCTAAGGCTAATTAAGTCCTTAAGATCGTTGGTGAAGAGATAAAAACCAAAAAGAAAAAGAAAATGCGTAAAAGTCACAAAACGTGAAAACGCGTGTTTAATTATTTAGGAGGTATATAACCTTCACTAGGGTTATAAATATATTTTATACCCTAATTACACACTAAGAACATGTGGGAAAAATTCCGGAAGGAAACGGATCCAAATAATGCGTTAAAACGCTAACGGAGTCTTAAAGCGCGTTTTTCGAGAAAACCCGAAAACGTGACTTTAAACAGTTAAACGACCCCGTAAAAATTATAGTTGATTATATAAATATAAATAAACATTAATGGGAGCTTAATAACCACTAAAATAAAAGAAACGAGAAAATTCCGGAAAACGGGTCCGGTTGGTGAATAGTGCTAAACCGGGTAAAATAACGGGTGTTTTCTGTAAAAGACGAAAAACGCTCCAGTGTGTATATAATAGTGGGCCGGTTTTATTAGTGAGTCATCCCCCTCACTCACACACAAATAAAGAAAGAAAGAAACAAAAAGGAAGAGAGAGTAACGTAAAAAGCATAAAGTATTTTTTTTTACCTCTCTCCTCTCATTTCCTTCTCTCTCTCCTTTCTTTCCTTCCTTCCCATCGTGAGCTTCCTTCTCCTCCCCTCCCTGGCGATTTGAGCTGCTCCACACAGCAACCATGGCAGCCTCCCTTTCCCTCCATGCTCAAGTCGTTTTAGAGCTCCAAATGAAAAACCGAGCACATATTCTTCTTCCCCTCTTCAAGCTCCACACTTCTCTCTTTTCAAAATTTGAAAAGGATGAGTTTCATTTTCGTGGGTTTTGCCCATTTGAAGAGAAAAGGGCACCACCTTGTAGCTTGGAGCCTCCTCTTTCTTCTAAGGTAAAAAGTTCCAAAGAAAGTTCATTTTTTCTTCACCTTTCTCTCTTGACCGATTTTTGCTCCTTGTAACACCTTGTTTTCTTCTTGATTTTGAGCTTTGATTCAACCCTCCAATGGTGGAGTAATTCCCTCTTTGATTCATGAGTGAGAACCCCTCTTAAAAAGGTTCAAAAAGGTAAACCCTAACCTTGTGTTTTAAGCCCTTAAATTGAATTTGTGTTATCTTGAGGGTTAGAATTTTAATTGTGTGTTTTGTGTGATTTGGATGTTAGGATGGAGTTTGGTAACTCCATCACCTATTTGACCGAAATTGGGAAGATGAGGAGCAAGAGGAGAATTAATGAGAGACTTGTGAATTTAAGGTAAGAAAACTACCTTAATAACTATCTTGGTTATTGTAGAATTTGGGATGGGGAATTTTTGGAAGAAAATCCAAAATAAATAACTCACCTTAAGCTTATGTGGTGTTCTAAGGAAATTTGGTTATTTTGGTGCAATATAAATGTTGAGTGTAATGCAGGTGTTGCTAATAATATGAGGAAATTCAGTGTTTAAATTTAATGTTGTTTAAGGGCCTAAGAGCCAAGCTTTTAAAAGTTATGTACATTGAGGTGATTGTTGTTAAAATGATGGAATTGATGTGTGGGATAGTGCCTTGAATGAGTTGATAGTTGGAATGCTTTGGTGAGCTAAGTAATATGTGGGAACATGTTAAAATTAAGGGGAGGTTATGGCGAAATTTTGGTAGGAAATGAGTGTTTTGATGGTGGCTTAGTGAATGGGAGGACTTAGGTGTTTGTAGTGTGGAGTAGAGTGGTTTAAGAGCCTTATAATGGTACATGGAGAATGGATATGTGAGTGTATAAAATCTGTAGCACACAAGTGTGGTAAGCATTGATATTTCAAGAAAAAGAGTTAGTGCTTGTAATCTTGGAAATGAAGTGGGACTTGGGTTCTAGAAGAGCAAATGGTCATGAGTTGATTTGGTAAGTTTGATGAGAGGTAGAAACAAGCAAGAAGAAGTAAGAAATGCAAAATAGTGTAAAGAATGCAAAATGTGAGAGTTTGGTTTGTTGAAAATTGAGCAAGAATTGGAGTAAGGGTTTAACCAATGATTTGGAGAGGTTTAATGCATGTTTTAAGGTGTTTAAACATGTGGGAAACATGTGGAAATATTGTGGAATAAGTGGAAAAAAATTTGGATGAATTTGGAGCTTAGAATGTGTAGAAAAACGGTTTTTAAAATGGGTTCTGTTCTGGACCGCCCCTGTGGGGAGGTCCAGTGCGCAGAAATGCAGAAAACGAAAAAATGGGTAGCTTCTGTTGTGGACCGCCCCTGGGACCGCCCTAGAGGGGCGGTCCATACCAGAGAAACACAAAAAAATTTGTTTAAGGCTCCTAATGATGGGGGATTGAATGGTAATGGTTTTAGATGATGTTTAGGCCTTGTTTGGTGACATGTAAAGGCCTTAAAGTGGGTAAACAAGTGTTAGGTTTGGTGTGAGAGTTGTAAAATTAAGATCACAAGAGTAAATTAAGTATAACGGGATGACGGGGTTAACTATGGGCGCAATAGACGTTAAACAACATATTACCCCAATGTTAATGAAAGTAATTGCATTGTTACCAGTTGTTCAAGGATTGTTCGAGGAACATAGGGGGACACAATAGAGTGGACCCTGGTGACAGGTATGGTTTTCTTGCAACCTGTGTCCTACCGGGTTACACCGGCTTGTATGCCAACTTGTTTTTCTGTGTGTTTGCCACCTTGCAAAGATAAAGCATGAAATGAGTTTATAGTAATTCATTAATGTGGAGTAAATAATTCCGATACCGTTTAACCTTAATTATGTGTTAAATCGTAACTAACCGTCTCTAGGATCACATAAGAGATCGGTATTCGGATTAAACGTCCCAACCTAGGGGAACGTTCTAACTACGGCTATCCGTGCGTTAGTGTATGTTGTGGTTGTGTGTGATGTGTGTGACTTCGTTTAGTATGTTGTCATTTAATGAATGTTATTGTCCATGTTGTCGAATGGGATATTACCTCCCTTGTGTGTGATTAACCAAACTTGTAACACCAAATGGTGCATGTATGTGATAAGTTCCATAAAGGAACTTCTAACTAATATGTATATATACTATGGGGGGTGAGGAATCCGGTCGTTCCGGTCGCGCGCGTTGTTTGGGAGTTGATGTATATATTTGAATTAACTCCCACTCTGTTATGTTATGGTTGTTTTTCCTTCTTGGATTACAATCACCCACAAGCTTAACCAAGGCTTACCTAACTCATCATTATTGGAGCTAGGGGGGTATGTGTATAATGTGTACGATTCTATATTAAGACCGGGATAGCTTAACCAAAGCTATTTATCTGACTCACGTCGGACTAGGGGAATATGTGCATAATGTGTACGGATCTATATTAAGACCGACCCATCTAAGTAAAGTAAATATGTACGGTGTGCGGACTTATATTTAGTCCGACACACCTTAAGTAAAGTGTACGTTCTCTAAGAAGAACCGTGGTGTGTTGGCTACGTATTGTTACGGAATATGTGCGGTGATGTTGTGTAAATTGATAACCAAAATCAACCCAAATTCAGTGAAAGAAATAGTTGTAGCCCGATCAATTCGGTGAGTGTTGCTTAGAAGAATTAAGTCCCGTTAAGGTAGAGCCCTCAAGGGACAAGGAATACAATAAGGTGATCTAACCAACGCGATGTGTGAATGTTATGTTTGTATCCTTTTTATTGGATGTGTGTGCTTATAAGTATGTTATGTGGTTATAATTTTCTTGCATGCTTAAAATAAAAATAACCTGCATGCTCACTCGACAATTAGTTGTGCGTGGCCCGATAGCATGCGGGCTGCGGGATTACCATACCAGCAAAGGTGCTGACCCCCTTTGGGGGCCCCCATTACTTTACAGGTACAATGGAGCTGGCAGCCGTTCGAGAGTAGGACAGGGTAGCTGTATAAACATGGATAGTATTTAGTTGTTTATGCAGTTGTAAGAGATGTAAGACCAAAGTTTGATAATCGGTAGTTGAAGGTACAGACTCGGTACAGTTGTAATGTAAATGTAAGTATTTCAGTTTAGAAACGGTTGGTAATGTAAAGTGTAATGCTCGGTAATCTTGTCCATCAGACCGGTACATGGTGTAAGTAATAGCCTTGTTAGCCACGTGGGTGGTTAACGGCGTGTAGCACCCAAGGATTATGTTACGTGTTGAGTTTAATTCCGCTGCAACCAATGTTAAGTATTGTATTTGTAGTTGGGGTATTACAATAAGAATGCTCTAAGGATGAACTATTCACATACCTTACTTTTACACCTAACTTTGTAAAATATCTCACTCTCTTTGCTCCCTCTTCTCTCCTTGCTGCTGATTCCTCTTGCTCTCCTCTTCATATTTTTCTTATCTTTTTATTGAGAAAGAACACCAAGAACATCAAAGTCTCCAATGGCAGATTAAAATCTATACACCAAAACACCTTAAAATCACCACATTTCTACTCCAAATCACCTAAGGAATCATGCCAACCACTTCCCTACTTCAACCAAGGCTGTAATAAAGTGTTTTTCAAGCTTAATTTTTGGCAATCACAAGTTCATGGAGCAAGGAAAGTCCTTCCAAGTCTTAAGGTATAAAATGTGCCTTAAAGTCATTTTTCCTTTCCTTGTAACTTTTGGCAGATTTGAGTAAGTCTTTGAACTCATATTTTTCCCTATTTTCACACATGAAATGAAGGATGTTATAGCTCCATTTTTTGAGCCAAAACCCACCAAGAAATCATCTTCTAATAGATTTCAAGCGTGAGTCTTTCTTTAAGGTTTTTAAGAGTTCTAAGTGCCTTAACTCCTTAAGTTCATAAGTGGTCTGATCCTTAATCATTTTTCTTTAAGGGGGCTGAGATTTTGAAGTCAAATCTTCCTTGAAACACCAAGGTAAAGCTTGAATCTCTTAAGTCCATTTTAATGTCTTAAAGTTCCTTATATTGTTAAGCCTTTCCAAAACCTAATTTAATCCTTCCTTTCCATGCATAAATCTGTACCAAAATGGCATTTTCAACCATGGCTTTGATCTGGTTCAAGGTGGTGGAAATCAAAGCTTAAAAGATCATCTTTGGAGGGTAAGTAAATTACTAAGCCTTAATGACTTGATAATCAAGTTTATACCTAAGTTTTGAGCTAAAAACTAACCTAAGCTCTTTATTGAATTAGGGCCGAGAGTTGTAAGGTTGTTTTCTGATTTTTGGAGGCTTATATCAAGTGAGTATAAGTTATGTTATGCTTTAAAGCCTTAAGTTAATTATTGTTACATAATTAATTGAAGCCGTGGGTATTAGGGTTTAATAGGTTTAAATAACAAGTTTAATATAAGGTCTGGTGGGAAAATAAATTACTAACAGCTTAAATAGCAAGTTTTAATCACCTAGAAATTTTAAGGGATTGATACCTACGAATTTATAATATTTAAGTTGGAATTTTATGAAATAAATAAATTTTAAAAAGTAAAAATAAGCTTTGATAATATTCTGGTGTATAAGTGATGGTTAAGTGTAAACAAATAAAAATTAGAGGGTTATAAGATGTTATAGCCGAAAGTTAGAGTTAAAAAGGTGTTTAAATGAATTTTGTAAGTTTTTACAAAGTTAAGGGCCAAATTGTAAATTCTAGGAAATTTTGGGGGTAAAATCGTAAATACTGAAAAGTATTGGTCAAGGCAGTATTGTAACACCCCTACTACGCACATGTCACTAAATGAAATCGCAGCGGAAATAAATAACTAAACAGTAACTAACGCTTCGGTGCTACAACGCCGTCAACCACCCACGTGGTTGACAAGGCAGAATATATTCAAGTGTACCGGTCTGATGATCAGACTCCCGAGCATAAAACTAAACCATAAATACATCATATACAATACCGAGTATTACATACATCCTTCACTGTTAAACATCACGGTAAAACTGCAACAACCAAATATATAACGCCACGGGAGCACAGGCGCATCCCGGGCCATCATCCCAAAAGTATACAAAAGTAAACCACTTCCTAGGATCTAGAGCCACTCCGCTTCTTCGATCCTCATCCTGCAGTATAAGAAATATGGATCCCCCGAGGGGGTCAGCAACCCTTGGCTGGTATGGTTAACGCGCAGCCCATCGGCTACCGGGATACGCGCAACTAATTGTCATGATAACATGGCATTCATTTATATACATAACATAACATAACATGGGGCATAGCATCAATAGTGCACAGCTCAACATCACATACACGGTGGATCTTCGTTCCACAATAACAAACCACAAGGGTCAAATATCACAAGAGCCTAGAGAGTGATTCACTCTCATGTTAAGCTCGTTAAACACACTCATTACCGTTCTGTTAGACGAACGAGTAACTTAAGTCACAGATGGTTCGGATTTAGTGACCCGAACACACCACACAAACACATGTTCCCACTAAACCGATCATAAGTCAGAATAGGTAAGCTTTGGAAGAAGCTAGCGGGAGATCGAACGCCAAATTAAGGAGAACAATTTTAACAACATAAGAGTCGAATCTGATTCAGATATCCACTCTTAACTTACATGCATGACCGGACAACCGGATTCCTCACTTCCCAGTCAACACTTGTTAGAAGTTCATAGTGGAACTTAACAACCAATACATAATAGGGGGTAAGTCATGTTAGACACACACAAGGGAAATGAGTCACAACATAACATCACAATAATATGAACAACTGTAAACTCATTACATGTTTAGATCTTATAACGTCATAAACACACAGAAAAACATACAACACACAAGCCGGTGTAAACCGGTAGACAACAGACTGCAAGAAAACCATACCTCGGTCCTTGCCTCGAATGGTTTCCACCTTGAGAGAATCCTCTTTTTCCAAACAACTTCTTTCTTGTTTCCTTTAAAAACCAGTAGGGTATTTGATTCTTTGACAAGTTCTTGATCTTTGAAGAGAGTTTGAATATCTAACAAGAGAGGACTCCACCTAGTCCATGAAGAGTTGGAATGAAGCTAGAAGCAAAGGAGAGTAACAATATGTAAAAATACAAGCTCAAGCTCCTTCAATGGTGGAACTCCATGGCACCGAAATGGTGGTCTTGGAATTTTAAGAAGATAGAAATGAAGAGCTTGATGAGAGGAAGAAATTGGTGGTGTTTGTTTTTATTTGGACAAGTGAGCTAGATTTTACAAGAGATCAAAGAAGAGGTTTAATGGAGGTGGTGTGATATTACCGTGGAAGAGAAGGAAGAAGAGGGTGTGGAGCCGTGTGAATACAAGGAAAGAAATGAGAGAATGAGATAGAATTTGCTTTTTTGAAGATATTTATACTTATAAAGTAAAAGTAGTTATATTAGTCATCTTTATTTGTTTAACAAAATAACAAGTAGGTGGTGAGTCACCACCCTTAAGAAACCGGCCCCCTTTATTAATATGAGGGTACTTTAGTCTTTGTTTGTCAATTTAATTACTTAATACAACATATGTTATAAACTAGCTTATAAAAAGCACTATTCACCAAAACAAGGCACTTAGAAGTGAAATTTTTGATTTCCCATTAATATAGCCACCCAAATGTGATACTATATAGTACACATATATATTTAAGAGTAATGATGGACATTTAGCCACTCAAAACTCATTTACAAGACAATTTTTCAAAAATGTGCTTTAAGACTTCTTAAAGCACATTTTGTGTTTTAACTTGTTTTCAAGCTTGGTTTTCTTTGGTAATTGGTTTAATAAGTCCATTAGTATATAAATGAGGTCTTGGTAAGTTCATTAGGTCTTAACCAAGTTTATCCCAAGCTTAGAGCACATTTTGGCTCTTATTGACTTTAAAGCACATTTTGTGTTTTCTTTTGTTTAAATTTGTTTACTAATGTTTCTAAGACTCTTTTTAGTCTTAATATACCATATTTAGGTGTTTAAACAATATATTAAGGTTTGGGGTATTTCAAGTATTATGGAGGTCAACCTTGACCATGGTGTAGATGTTGACCTAATTTGATGAGTTAAATAATTTATTTATGACTTTAAATTAAGTTTAATGGTTAAATTTAAAAATTACAAAACCAATGGGGTGAAAATATAATTTTCAAAAATTTCTGGGGTAAAATGGTGATTATAACAGACTAGGGTGTGTTTGGGAATTTTAAGATATTTATTTGGGATTAAATTAACTAAGGTGTATAATATATAGTTTAAGAATGACATTGTAAGTTTAGGAAATAAATGGGGTCATTTCATAATTAAAGAAAAGTATGGGAGATGAAGAAATTAAGCTGAACAGATGGGGTATGTTTGGCATTTAATAAAAATAGTATAAGCCATAGGCTAATTATAATATAAGAGTGAAAATGTAATGTTATATGACATAAGGGTTATAAATATAACATTATATAATTTGATGTGGGGAGATTGTAATTAATGAAAATAATGGGGTTGTTGTGAGAATTAGAAGAGTGGGAAATGAAGTTTAGACTATAGTTGGTGATGTTATAAATGTTATAACAATTGTAAGGTATTAATATTCATTAAGGAGGAAATGAATATATTATAAGGAATACCATTATTATAAGTGAACTATATAATTCATATAGATTTATATAACTATATGAAGTGAGGTAAAATCATATGATATGACTAGATAATCATATAAGACTAATGATAAAATGATATAAGGGTTACATTATATAAATAAGTCTTAATATTCATTAAAGGTGAGAATGAATATAAGTTAAAGGAATATGTAATTCACATAAAATAATGTGAATACCTTGGGAAATAGATTCATAAAATAATGTAGGGAATAAATAAGTTTAGAGTTTAATATAATGTATGGTAGTATAATATTACATAACATTATAAGTAAAGTCTTAATGATGGTTGTGCAAGATAACACAAATAAGTGAGATTAAAGTATCCCACATAAGTGGACCACCGTGAACCCCCTGGTTGATAATATCACACAAGCATGCTGAGATCTGATAAACCAATTCACCTGCTGCACCTTGAGAAAAATCTGTCGCAAGCAGAATGTACTAGCGGATACTTTAGCAAAAGCAGCGCATGAGTGCTACAGTAGATACAGTTTTTTCAAGTCTCCACCGTCAGTTTGTATAAATGTTCTCTCGGATGAGAGACCTCCTCTCATTCAGTCTAATGAATAAGTACATCCTTGCCCTTTGATAAAAAAAAGTATCCCACATAAAATGACAAGAGATATCATTTAATAAATGAGTTTTATAATTCATAATATCTATATTATATAATATTATATAGAATATTATAATGAAGTGAAGAGATGATATATTGGGTAATCCTATAATACTAAGAATGGGATGTTATAAGATGGGGAGATACAATTATGAAACATTAGATATGAAGTTCTAGTGTTAAGATATAATATTTAAATAATGTGAATTTATAATTCAAGGGTTATAGTATGATTACATAAGCTTGTGAACTTGGATAAACTAACCAAGTTAACACATTGACCAAGTCAACTCAATTGACCAAAGAGGATCATGTTGACTAACTCAAATATTGAATGAGAAAGTAATAACTGCAGAGTGGATTAATCGTGAGTGATTAGTGCTGGTGAAATTGATAAAAGAAAGAAATTAATACTCAAAATATCCGTCGGGCTGCAAATTAAAACCCGGTCGCAGTAGTTAGAAAGAAGAAGCGGCCGGTCAAACCGTGGGACTTATAGTGAGATAAAATAGTTCCTAAGTTGTCACAAAGGGGGGAAGTTAATTGACTTGTTTTAGAGAAAATATTAAGCAGATTAGAAAACTGAGTGCAGATGAATTAAATGGAACTCCGGGTTTAGGTTTTATTAATCTGATTAATTATGCTATCTCTACCGGTTTAATATATTAGTTTGGCAAAATTCCTGTTATTATCCTAAGGACTAAGTCATAGACCCTTAAGAACTCGTTTACCAGAAAATGCTCGGTCTAATCAAGGTTCGAGCAATACTATGTAAACGGACGTTAAATTCGAGGAATTATAATTGCATCTGAAAATACTAACCCATTAAATCATAATAAGCTTTCTCCAGATTTACGGCTTAATTAACCTGTCTATTTATCACCTGGTCTGATCAAAATAGACTTAGGAAAGCATTTTAATAAATTCATGTAATTTATTAAAATGTAGAGAGAAACCTTTAAGCGTAACAAACTGTATTTATTTTAACCGGTAGAAATATTGATTACATAATTAAACAAACCATAATTAAAACCTTTGCCCGGAGCAAATCCTCCTTAGCCAGACATATTAACTGGTAATAAGTCAGACAGAGGTTGGATGTAATAACAGCACGGTGACGTGAATAGTGAATGGAGAAATGAAGAGAACGAAGAGTGAAACATGTACGTAGGTTATTGTATGTGGATTGGGTGAATTGGAGAGTTAGAGAACTGGGAACTGAATGGAGTGTTGAGATGTACGGGAGTGTTTTACTGGAAGAGAATGAGATGAGATGAGCGTGAGTGATTTTCTGGTTTTCTCCGTGCACTCGTACAAGGTTGCAGAAACTGAATATTTATAGAGGAAGGTAAGAGTAGTCTGGAGCGGAGGAATTGATTGTAGTTGATTGCTTCACTGATTGTTTCATTAATTGCAGGGGACAAGCCGAAACGCGTGAGCAAATTAAGGTAGGCGGAGCAGTTGCAGAGTCGGCGCGAAGAAGAAAACTGTTTCGTGACTGATTTTAGTCACGTCCGCTAAGCAACCGCCTAAAGCCAGGCGGTCTTGAGCCTTGTCCGCCTAGGCTTCCGCCCCAATAGAGACGGTTCTTTATGTGTGTCCGCCTTCACTTCCGCCCCCAATAGAGGCGGTTCTCTTGTGAGTCGTCCGCCTGGAGTCCGCCTTGGAGTAGGCGGTTGCAATGGTGGAGTCCGCCTTGGAGTCCGCCTTGGAGTAGGCGGTTGCAATGTATGGAGTCCGCCTGCATCTAGGCGGTTGCCTAGGCGGTTGTGAGCTTGACCGTGACCTATTTTCCTTCAAACTTTGACCGGCTCTAGATCCTTCGTTTGGACCCCGTTTTCTGAGCCGTTTGCGTCTATGCGTTCGTCTCTTCGTCTACTTCACTCCCAGCTTGGTTTTCCTCATGTTAAACTAATAATTTTGTGAGATAAACAATAAAACATAAACTAGAGGAAAACTAACCGAAGTGGAGAAATGAGCAAGAAAAGTGCTAATAATATACATGAAATACACCTATAAAACATGCTCATTTGGACACTTATCACACCCCCACACTTATCTTTTTTCTTGTCCTCAAGCAAAACCATGTACCTAAGCAAGTAGGAAATGCTCAATACTAACAAATATTATTATGAAGGGTAGGATAAACATGATCTTTAAACTTTTCGAGGAGTGTGAAAAAATCAACTGCTGGTGGCATAGGTGTGCTCAAGGTAAAAATAAAATATAGAGTTTCGGGGTATGATCTAAGGTACTTCAATGTTTCTTTAGGTAGCTCTGAGAACTTTTACCATGGCCAACTTCTCTCAAGAATGGGCATTGAGGAGAAAACAAAAGGAAAAATAGATTTATACATTTGTTTCACTTTTGCATAAGAGATGAGAAAATATAGGCATCACGCCTTTGTATTTAAGAACACTCAGCTCTCTTTTGTTGGTTACCAATGGTGTCTCGCAAGTCCCTTATTATTATTTTTTTTCTTTTTCTTTTTTTTAACAGAGAAGCACCCCTTAGCAATCCCTAAGAGAGAAGACAGAAGAACCCTGAGCAATAAAATCCAACCATTTGCAGATTATTTGGTCACACCGCATATAAAATGCTCCTCAAAAGTAATCAAAATTTTAAAATTTTGTACCATTTATCCCACAATTCATACAGTATTTATTCTTTAAGAGAACAACCTACATTAGCAAGGTACATAATTTTAATTTTTGAACAATTGCAAGATAAGCAGAGAGATTTAAACATTTTAAGCACAGAACTCCCTGAAAAGGCTCTTCCCCCACACTTAAGCTCAAGCAATGCCCTCATTGCGTAGATGGAATTAAAATATTAGGGCATGCAATTAAGAAAGGAAAGAGTGTACTCCCCAGATTTCGTAGAGTGTGTAGAGCTCCCCCACACTTGAGTGCAGCTGTGGAATGTCATGAATTGAACCTGTAAAGAATATTCTACACAGCGAGAAGAACTCAAGTGAAACCTGCATTTTATTATAACAAATAAAAGGGAAATATAGTACAAAAAGAAAACAACATTAAATTAAAGGAAAGATAAAAGATAGATAGTGGGTTGCCTCCCACCAAGCTGCCCGGGTTTAACGTCTCTAGCTAGACGTATGTTCTTTATTATCCCGGATCATAAATGAATGATGACAATGGTAGTACCGGGAACAGGAAATTGGCAATATGTAGGACCGAACCACCTGGATCAAAACAAAGAATTACGGCAACAATTACAGTAGGAAAAGACAAACTCCACAAAACCTGGTTTTGAAGGAGGTGTTTGTTGCCATTAATATTGTATTGAAATCCGGGTGGTGGTGGTAGTGCTTCCTCAAACTGGAGAATGTAAACATTCTTCCTCTGTTGTTTAGCCGTATGCATGGAAGATGGTAGTGGTGGTGTTTGCTCATAGTCGAGGATGTAAATTTTCTCCTCTGGAATGTAAATGAAGGTGGAAGTGGGCTTCAACGGGTGGGTTGGGTGGGCATTATTTTTCTTTGTCGAAGGGCCCAAATTTTCCAATGGATGATCCTTAGTGTGAGTATCATCCTTTTCAAATTTAAGGATGAAGACATCCTTAACTGCGTTGAGTGGTTCAGGGAGAACTTCTGGGAAATTTGTATCTTCAAGTTCTGACCCTGGATCAAATGGAAAGGTGGCCTTCTCACTCAGCGAGCTGACTTCGAGTTTCCACCCTACTTCTTTGTTGCACAAGAGGGGAAGGCTGTGATCCTCAGATGAAGATCAAAGTTGGATGGCTTTTCCTCTTCAAATTTGAGGATGTAATAATCCTCGTCTTCTTTGAGAGGCTCATAGGAAGAGCCTTGTTTGAATTCAACTTCAGAGGGAGGTGGTTCCTCGAAGGCGATATTGGTATTTTGTTTGGATGTTCTGGCGGGAGCGAGCATTTCCTCCTCTTCATTCTTGAGGATGTAACAATCCTCATTGTCTGGGTATAGCACAGAGAAGGAGGGAAAATAACGGTAATTGACTTCAGAGGGAGGAGACTCCATGAAGTTGAGGTAGAAGTTGTCCTCTGATGGCTTGTCTTCAAGCTCAAGCAGAAGGTTTGATACCGTTTGCTCATTTTCGAACGGGGGTGGTGATATAGAGTAACTTAAATCCTCAGGTAAATCGTCCACTACATGAACCAGTTTGCTCTCAGGTTGCTGTGATGTAAGGTCTAGTGGACCTTCCATCATTTCGTTTATCGCAACTAATTTGGCATAGAGCTTCAGTGGTTCGTGTCGAGGTTACTCTTTCCTCGGCCTGCTGCTCCACTTCAGGGACCATTTCACACTCGGGTTGTTGCCCTTGAGCTAATGTGAGGGGCTGGTCCACTACGTGATATGCTTTTGCATACTCCTTTGGATTTGGATTGGTTTGTGAGGGGAGTTGGCGGAGGTCTTTGTGTGAGTTAGGAGTTGTGAATCGAGACTGCAAGGCTGTTTGGTCTTTGAGCAGAGCTGCGACTCCTCTTGCGTATCTCTGGACTTACCATCATTGCCTTAAACATCTCTTGCATTTGAGACATTTCAGACTCAGGATTCGAAGGAGGTTGAGTTGATCGACTCGATGAAGCTTCATTGCCATAAGGGTTGTTGATTGCCTTTGGCCTCCTTGGAAATTGGACTGAGGTCGTAGTTTGGATGTTTGTAGGGTATGTGGGTTATGGATTTTCTGTGTTTGAGTAGCGAAGGTTAGATTGCATGTTACGTTGCCAAGGTTGTCTGTATCCTGAATTGTTGGTGATGTAGTTTGCTTCCTCTGTTGCTTTCATTTCTTGTAGTTGGGGGCACGGGTCATAATCATGAGGCCCGCAACATTGCGTACAAGAAATAGTTGGAGATGGTTGGGATAGAGGAGCATAGCCTGGAGGGGTAGTAGGTGATCGTGGAATCATCGACTTAGCTTGCTGGGGGTAGGAATTCATAGCCATCTGCTCAACCACTTTCTGCAGAGTACTCACTTTAGTTGCCTGCTGAGCATTGCTTTCCATGAGTTTCTCATGGCTTTTCATCAACTGGTCGAATTTGTTATCACTTTCCCCAACATGATATAAACCTGGAGTACCGCTCCTTGATCCACCGGAGGCCCAGTCTCTGATTTCTTCACAGAGAGATTCCATGCTGTTCAGAAATTACGCTCCTGGCTTTTTCAGAATGTCAGCCCCTAACGAAGATAACACCATTGTTCTGCATGGACCGATCAAGCCTTTGTAGAACAATTGTGATACTTGTTCTTTCGTTAGACCATGGTGAGGACAAGTAAGTAGTAGACCTTTGAAACGGTCCCAAGTCTCACAAATATTTTCCGACCCTGGTTGCTTGAAATTATAGATTTCAGCAATCATCTCCAATGTTCGGCTCGGGTGTAGGAATTTGTCGTAGAACTTGGTGGCCATGTCGTCCCATGTACCGATGGTACTTGGTGTCAGGCTATGATACCACTTGCTCGCGTTTCCCGTCAGGCTGTGAGGGAATAATGACAATCTTGCATACTGGAGTACTGCGTTGGTTGCAGTAAGACTGTTGGCATGTTGCAAGAATTTTGTAACATGTAACAGGGCTTCGTCTGGACTAGTTCCATCAAACATGCCCAACTCTTTCACACATCTGATTTGATGATATGGCTTCAGCTTCTGCCATTCATCGTATTCAGATGGGCTGAGGTGAGGAAGGATGATAGCAGGCTGCTGTCCTTGGTTAGACGGCCTGTTGATATTTCGAACCGTCGCTAGTGTAGATGCCATGTTAGCTTCCGGGTCAGAATCTATCACTGTGGTGGTAATGTTCTGTTGAGTTCGTCTCTGCCTTAGGGTACGCAGAAAGGTTCTCTCGATCTCTGGATTATAACCAACCGTGTGATTATTAATATTTTCTGGGAGACTGTTTGACCTGGTAAAAGGCATTCACCACTCAAAACAGAGAAAAGAACTGGTTATACGTTAGAATAAATAAAAATGTTAAGAATTAGTAGACAAAAATTTAAAGTTAGTAGTTAGGGACAATGGAAAGAAATAACAGAAAATTGAAATGACAATGGAACGAAATGACAATGGAACGAAATGACAGGAAATTTGAAGTTAGTAGTTAGAGACAATGGAATATTAAAGGACAATGGAATTGAAATGACAGAAATAAATGACAAAAATATTAAAAATGTCAGAAGTCCAAAGTCCAAAGTTAGATGTCCAAGTCAGATCAGAAGTCCGATGTCCGAAATTAGATTATTATAAGTTAATATTGACAGATTATTATAATATAACAGGTGAATTAACCGGGGCTTAGGGACTAGATTAAATCAAGTCCCCGGCAACGGCGCCATTTTGCAGAGTGGATTAATCGTGAGTGATTAGTGCTGGTGAAATTGATAAAAGAAAGAAATTAATACTCAAAATATCCGTCGGGCTGCAAATTAAAACCCGGTCGCAGTAGTATAGAAGACAGAAGCGGCCGGGGTCAAACCGTGGGACTTATAGCGAGATAAAATAGTTCCTAAGCTTGTCACAAAAGGGGGGAAGTTAATTGACTTGTTTTAGAGAAAATATTAAGCAGATTAGAAAACTGAGTGCAGATGAATTAAATGGAACTCCGGGTTTAGGTTTTATATAATCTGATTAATTATGCTATCTCTACCGGTTTAATATATTAGTTTGGCAAAATTCCTGTTATTATCCTAAGGACTAAGTCATAGACCCTTAAGAACTCGTTTACTAGAAAATGCTCGGTCTAATCAAGGTTCGAGCAATACTATGTAAACGGACGTTAAATTCGAGGAATTATAATTGCATCTGAAAATACTAACCCATTAAATCATAATAAGCTTTCTCCAGATTTACGGCTTAATTAACCTGTCTATTTATCACCTGGTCTGATCAAAATAGACTTAGGAAAGCATTTTAATAAATTCATGTAATTTATTAAAATGGAGAGAGAAACCTTTAAGCGTAACAAACTGTATTTATTTTAACCGGTAGAAATATTGATTACATAATTAAACAAACCATAATTAAAACCTTTGCCCGGAGTAAATCCTCCTTAGCCAGACATATTAACTGGTAATAAGTCAGACAGAGGTTGGATGTAATAACAGCACGGAGACGTGCATAGTGAATGGAGAAATGAAGAGAACGAAGAGTGAAACATGTACGTAGGTTATTGTATGTGGATTGGGTGAATTGGAGAGTTAGAGAACTGGGAACTGAATGGAGTGTTGAGATGTACGGGAGTGTTTTACTGGAAGAGAATGAGATGAGATGAGCGTGAGTGATTTTCTGGTTTTCTCCGTGCACTCGTACAAGGTTGCAGAAACTGAATATTTATAGAGGAAGGTAAGAGTAGTCTGGAGCGGAGGAATTGATTGCAGTTGATTGCTTCACTGATTGCTTCATTAATTGCAGGGGACAGGCCGAAACGCGTGAGCAAATTAAGGTAGGCGGAGCAGTTGCAGAGTCGGCGCGAAGAAGAAAACTGTTTCGTGACTGATTTTAGTCACGTCCGCTAAGCAACCGCCCAAAGCCAGGCGGTCTTGAGCCTTGTCCGCCTAGGCTTCCGCCCCAATAGAGGCGGTTCTTTATGTGTGTCCGCCTTCACTTCCGCCCCCAATAGAGGCGGTTCTCTTGTGAGTCGTCCGCCTGGAGTCCGCCTTGGAGTAGGCGGTTGCAATGGTGGAGTCTGCCTTGGAGTCCGCCTTGGAGTAGGCGGTTGCAATGTGTGGAGTCCGCCTGCATCTAGGCGGTTGCCTAGGCGGTTGTGAGCTTGACCGTGACCTATTTTCCTTCAAACTTTGACCGGCTCTAGATTTTTCGTTTGGACCCCGTTTTCTGAGCCGTTTGCGTCTATGCGTTCGTCTCTTCGTCTACTTCACTCCCAGCTTGGTTTTCCTCATGTTAAACTAATAATTTTGTGAGATAAACAATAAAACATAAACTAGAGGAAAACTAACCGAAGTGGAGAAATGAGCAAGAAAAGTGCTAATAATATACATGAAATACACCTATAAAACATGCTCATTTGGACACTTATCAATAACATTATAAGGTCAAGAATAATATATGGACATAATACTATATTGTTATATACATAAATATATACAAATAATATACAAGTGAGTATTATATATGATCAAGACTAATAACCTATAGATAAATGATATGGGTTATAAGGATTCAATCCTAAGTAGTAATGTACTACTAACAGTTATTTATAACCTAACGAGGAGGAATTAAACTAAACTCGAACAAACTTAACTTGCTGGTTTACGGGGGTTAACTGTCGAGATATAGCGTTTATTCGGACATACCAGATTGAGTTAATCTTAGGGATTAACACGTAGTGTTATATATTTATTCCAGATCCTAGAACTATGAGGAGTACCGGGCGGGCATGAATCTTCACGCTAGCGTATTTGTCGGTGTACGGTATGTTAATTGTGTGGTCTGAACATCTTGAGGGCTTCTTTGGGTTCAGATGTTGTGTGATTTAATTGCTTAAGAGCGATATGTGTGTCATATATGTATGCATGAAATTATCTGTTTTAAATTGTTCATCTTTTACGCGTTACTTATTAAAGTTCAACGATTATATATATCCTTAATCAACCTAAGTAAAAGACTTATGAAAGATATTCGGTATTACCATCTCTAGAGCACAGACTCGAACATGAATATGACCTAGATTACTTCTAGATATTGTGTAAGACCTATAAGACATCTATATAAAAATGTATTCTCCATAACCTAAGAGTAGATCTTAGGAAATTGATTAAGTTGCTTAATCATATGAGAGAATTGGTATATGATGAGGGGAGAAACCCAGTTTAGTCTCCGAACTGCTGGTTGTGCATAATGATCACTTGAGAGTATACCCGGATCGGGTCCGCTCTAGTTAAATTCTAACAAGCCTGATATGATTGTTGGTCAAAATGTACTGCTGACGGGACCTGGCTCCGGCCACTTAAGGATGCCTTATTAGGTAGAGAGGAAGACCTGGGATCTTCGGATCCTTGGCAAAATGAGCACCCCTATGGTGCACTTAGGATGACTGTCCAATTAGATAAATATTATGAAAAATAAATGGGATTGTTCTAACATGACACCCACTAAGTGATAAGAGTAAAAGTAAAACGATTAAGACTACGAGTATCTGACATACCGTAGTAGGAGACCTTATTATCTCTTGTAACATGGTTAACAACCACAGGGCCTCAAAGCTGTATAACGAGTACCGATCGTAGGAATCGATTTCGTGTTATTATCGCTTTACTCGTTGTTAATCGTTTATGTGAATGACTACTTGTGTAAACGATGTATCGATATTGGTTGATTTCTAAGTGTTTATTTGTATTAATTACAACTTTCATTATATAACTGTAAACTGGAACAATATGAAACTAATCCCATGTTAAGATGGCTAAATGACCTAAGTGACCTAAAGGGTCTAGGATTACACTTTAGTATATTCAGTGTTTTGTTGAGACTATACGTCAACACATTACAGGTCTTTGATTGAGAAGCGGAGTGCGGGACTTTTAGGGTAGTCGACATTATGTTATTTACCGCTCTATTTACACATCGCCTGTATTATATTATGGTTATACACTTTGGGGATTACGTAATAGCTCACTTGTTCTAGAATTTCGAATTATGGTTTGTTTATGTAAGTATTAGTGGTGAACTATCTAGTCATCATCACAGCGGTTATAAGTTAGATGTATTTGGTAAGTGGTAGTCTTGTTGCTCACATGGGTGAGTGATGACGTGTAGCACCCGAGTTTATGAGTTAGATTTATTTTCCGCTGCAAGCCGTCTTTAATTAAGCTACGAGCTTGCGATTATTATGAGATTAGGAGTAGGGGTGTTACAAAAAATCGAAGATATACTAAGCATCGAGTAGTTCACATAGAACACTTAAACACATGCACAAATAAAACAATGATGAAAACTAGTCAAATGAGAGTAAATACCGGGATGAGGACGACAAAAATTTCCTGTTAAAAGATAAAAAGGCATAACAAGAAAACATTAAACCGTAGAGGATAATCAAAATCGAAAAATTAGTATAATACGATGGTAAAATAACTAAAAGCTGCTCTGGAGAGGATGCCGAAGTCACAGTTTGTTTTTTAGGTCAGATTTCAAAGGCATCCACGAACTCCAAATCGAACTGAACATAGTCGGTAGTTAAGTTCCTTAGTTTGTCAGTATAAACAACAGGGGAAGCAGAACAAACAGATGGATAAGTATATACAACGAAATTAAATAGATATGTAGCACTGATCATGGTGGTCTTCCAAACATTTAGATGGGGTGGTGATTTTGTGGGATGTATGGCCTAGATGAGGCGAAAGTTGCCAAACGTAAGGAAATAGAAGCGACCGAGAATACTCACTCTGTATCTTCGATAAAGATAAATACGACACTTTCAGAATTTTGGGTAATCTGTTCTAATTCAGAGGCCAAAACGCTTTAAGAAGTTTGGGCATGGTTTGTGGATACCAGCCCAAATTTTTATAGTCCGTTGGTCGTACTCCTCCAAGTTCAAGTTGGGGTAGATGGGCATGATTGCAAGAAACTGATTTTGGAAGTGCCAGGGTCTGTTGGCGAGGATGTTACGAATGCCATTGTCGGTGGAGAATTGGAACATGATGTGATTCAATCCAACTTCAGTAACTCAAAGAAAAGCTGCATTGGGCTTGACATTTGGAAGGACCTTACCAAAGAAGGCTTTTTGGAGTTCTGATAAAGGCTCCGTTCGCAGGAGGCGATTGTATGATTAATCTATTTCAAAAAAAAGATGAGGACACATGACAGTTTTTAAACTAAATTGACAAAAAACACACCTGTCCAATTACTATACACTAACCACAGTCACATTTATCTAAACGCAAATATAGCCGCGTTTACTCGCGGACTTCGAACGCCCCCAAAGTAGGGTTTGAGAAGAGTCTTAGCATCAATAGTCAGGATGAAAGAGGCCGGAATAATTAGAGATGATGAAGTGGGGGGGGGGGGGGGCCTTTAAAAATAAGGTTGTGTTTTTTGAGACATCAAGGAGTGGAGAGGGTGACAAAGAAGATTTTGGACGTGGAGGATTTTTCAAATTAGGGATCAAGATACGCAATTAGGAGAAAGGCACTAGGAGCGAATCAAATGGGACAATTTTTTTTATAATTAGATGCCCGGAGACTTTATTAAAGGTACCAAAGTTCGGTACAAAAAGTCTTCAAGAGACGAGACCGGAAGAAACCTCGTTAAAACTTTATTAGACAACACCCAATGGGAAAAATCCTAAAAAGAAAAAAGAGTACTCTAACGAGTCCAATACAAAAACTCACTATATTGCCCATCTACACAATATCCCTATGAGTATAAGGCTACGTTCGATCAGCGCGGGTTTGCTTTAATCTGCCTCTGGTTAACCATTCAGCTGCAGACATGTAACTCTGGGTCAGTTTATTATCCAGTAACAGTTCAACACCTGTTCCTTTTTTTCTCAAAATAGATTAATCTCCTGAAGGTGGCTATCGAACGCGCCCTAAACTGAAACAAACATCCAGAGGACAACATCCAAAGGACAACATCCAAATAAAACATGTTGAAAAAATTATCCAGAGAAATAACGGTTCTGGTCCAATGGCACCACTGGAGTTAATGGGGGCGTTCGATCCCCTCGAGCGCTTTTGCTCAAATGCAGCAAATGCTGCTTTACAATTAATGTGCATGTGGTTAGTGAATAAAGAGCTGCTATATGTTAAAAAGTTTGCTTTTTCTGACATTTGGTTAAGCAAAAACCAATTAAAAAATGATATGTGTCTGCTACTTTTTTTGTAAAAGAGATTAATCTCAACAATGTGGCTATCGAACGGGCCTGAGAGAGGGGAGGGGGTGGGGGGATTCCTTCCGACGTCACCCACCTGCATTGAAGGCAAAGTTGATATGGGCAGGACTTGACGATGAGGTTGAGCTTGAGATAGGACGCCACTGAGGGTTAGAGGCTCTGTTCGATAGTGAGATTAATAAGTTTCATGCAGCTTTAGGGGGCGTTCGCTCACAACAATTCGTGAGCTGCAGGGATTAATCTCTTTTTTTTTACTTTTTTTTTGCCATGTGTCATTTTATTATTGGCTAAAATCTAACCCAATACCGATGTGTCAAGTTACAATTAGTTAACTAGGGGTAGATTAAAGGAAAAACTTGTAAACCAAGCTTTTGGTTGTTTTCACTCGCGACGAGCGAACTACCCCTTAACAGTAAGGCCACGTTCGTTCAGTGCGATTAGAACATTAATGTTATTTTGTAAAGACTCTGATACATGTGTCACTTTCTAATTGGAGTTGAACACTATAAAAAGTTTACAATGGTATAGCTGGCAATTTGTAGTTGGTTAACCACACCAACGATTTTTCAAACGCAGGAAAACCTGCTTTTGGTTATTTTCAGTCGCGGCCAGCGAACTGGCTATAAAGCTTATCCATGTGTCTATTTATAATTGGTCCAACTCAATACAAAAAAGTCTCATATGAAGACACATGTAGATTTCCTAATTGTTAACCATGGTGAATACACTAACTCAATCTAGCTTTTTTGTAAACGCGGCTATGTCCGCGTTGGTTAGTCGCGTGCAAACACAACTTTTTCTGCTTTCAAATTAATGTTACTGTGGTTAGTGAATGAGGTAAGAACATGTAACCCTCGGTCAGAAATTTATTCAACCAAAACTTGATATTTGTTCCCTCTTTTTACCAAAAAAGAGATTAAGGACGCGTTCGTTTCTCACGTTTGGGAGATTAATCTCCTTTTTCTGAATCTAGTAGACCACCTGTCAACCTATTAGTGGTCATATTTGTAACCACATAACACATGGCAACTCACAATAAGTTAACCACATGTAACTTATTTTTTTCACAGCCAAACCTGTGTTTGGGGAGAAACTTCGAACGGAGCCTAAGGTGCTGTTCGTTCATCACGATGTGAAGATTAATCTGATTTTTCAAAAAGTGTGCACAAGTGTCTTGTTTTAATTGGATCAATTTGTAACTATACCTCACAAAAATGCTACCAAAGTATACATGTCCAACCACCATAAGTTAACCACATGCACCTTAATCAAAAAGCAGATTTTTGCTGCTTTTGGTTTTTTCAGTCTGCGATGGCCGAACGGCCCCTAAGGATCCAAATGCTGTGTTCAGTTTAATGTTGCTGTAGTTAAATGTGAGTTAACCAATGGTAGACCACTATTCTACTTTTAGTGGGATCATTAGCAAATCATAAACAAGTAAACAAGTAACATCTGTCACCTTAGGGGCTGTTCGCCCACAGCTCCAAAAGCTACTGATAGTAGCTTTTTTATTAATCTACCCCTAGTTAACCTATTGTAACTTGACATATATGTATTGGGTTAAAGTTTAACAAATAATCAATTGACATGTGTCAAGCAAAAAGTAAAAAAAGAGATTAATATTCTACTTGCTGTGAGAGAACGGGGCCTTAATATGAAAAAAAAAATTGAGGCGCAAATCGAACGCACCCTAAGCTGCAGCTATCGAACCCAACCTCAATGAACGGCCCTCAATTACTCCCTACTGCAGCTGACACCTACTAGTACTACAGTGAAATGTAGCTCGCTCAGCCTGTGCCTGATGGAGAACAAAACTGAAGAAAGAGGGGGGAGGGGCGTGTAAAAGGCGTTCCCTTCTCTGAGTTCTCTCTATTGCTTGTTGGTGGCTCCAAGCCTAGCTTGGTAATCGATTTTTTTTTATCACCCACCGATTCCCATAGGAACCTCTTTAAGTCTCTCTCACACTGACACCCTCTTGCATTACTTCGTCCTCTTCTGCCTCTCCCTCGACCGGTCAGGATCACTCTCCTCCTACCTTTTCGTACCCATCTAATACTACTACCAGTCTACCACACCACATCCCATCAAAAACCAGAACCTATATCTCATGTATTAAATCTTCCTCCAGGATACTCACAATCCCAGACCCTTCTCCCAAAAACCAGAACCGCGCTTGTTCTCGCAGTGCTCCCTTCTACAGTGTCCCCGCCCGCTGGTTTTGAGCTGGTGGCCCTGCCCCTGTGGTCGCACTGGTGGTCTCCCGCAGCAAGGCTGCTACTACATTGTCGCTGTTGTGCGGCTTAGGTTAGTTTTTCCCTTTAAATCAGGTTGCTGAATTAGGTTGGTATGTAATCCGTAGTGATTAATGTGTTGATTAGTGATTTTGGTAAATTGCGCGCAAAGGTGGTCTCTGGAAGCGAAGCTCCGCTAGTTGTAACTGCTGCCTGCTTCACTTGGTTAGTTTCTATATAGATGAAGCAGCTTATGGAATAAGGCAATATGTAATTAATCTTGATTAGTCTGGTGCTTGGTGAATTTCGGTTGAAGTTATTGAATTTTGTAGATTGTATTGTACTTAGGGTTTGGTGGGCTGATTCAGTTCAGTTTCAGTCTAGTTATGTGGTATTGGTTGTGAAATGAGAAAATTTGGGTTTGATTTATGAGTGAATGGGTATTTAGAGTCTGATTTCCCTTTGTTTTGTCAGTTTATTGTTGTCCATCGATAGAAGCTAAAGGTATACCTTATGAAATGCGATTTTATTTTGTGATGATATGTAGATCATCCAGTCTACTCAAAAAGTGTTGTCCTGACTACGTTGATGTTTAACTCAATTCTTGAATTATAAAAATTAGAAAAACAAAGATTATATTCATGATACTCGAGTGATTTTTCCTAAGCTGTCTAATGTTTTGATGTTCTACTACCAGCTACGCGGTTGAAATTTGTAGGGTGTAAGTTTATTGTTGAAGTGACGAGGGTTGCACTTGGAAATGGTTACTTTTTGTATTATCTATTACATATTTTTTTAAAAGTCTGCTTGAAGTTGGAGTAATTCCAGGTTGTATTCCGGCTGTTGAAAATGTTGGCTTAGAAAAAGATCACCTTTTTATTTATGTTTTGCTGATAATTGGTGTTCACAACCTAATAGAGAAGGTCAGATTGTAAAGTATGATGGTCACGCTGTATGCTGAAAGTTGAGCAATACATCAAGGAATTTGTTGCAGCTCGCAGTGTATACATCTTGTGATTATGCCTTTTTTATAGAAATATATTTTTGGGACTGTTTTGTGGGGAATACAAAACAAAAGACTAAAATCATCTTTTAGTTCCATTGTTGCCTGGTGCCGTTTGCTCGTGTCCTCAGTGTCTTCTCAAGAGTGGAGGTTTTCATAATTTGCTTGTTGGATCATACATGATCTCCCATGTGCTTGTGTGCTTCGTTTTTGGCCAACACAGAGATTAGAAATGGATCATACATGATCTCCCTTGTGCTACTGTTAATGGAATATCATTTTCGTATCAAGTAATCAAAATGCAGGATAAATTAGTTGAATGGTTTTGTGATGAATTGTATCATCCTTGAGGTAATAGCCCAGACAGTTTTTTTGAGTCATTACTCATAGAAGCCAAAAATCATGAGTGTTATAGATGATGAAACCTCAGTCATAGGTAGGCGAACTTGGGTTTTGTTTGAAAGGGTAATTAGATCTTTGTTCAGGTGAATTTCATGTGAAAAGCATCTACTATACCTGTGAATTTACTTTGAATTTTCCTTCTCTCGCAGTTGATATATCTAGATATTAATTCCAATATATATCTTTTTTTACTGAAATAAATAAGATACAGATACTCATTTTAAGTGCTTGATGTTGCCCCAAAAGTGGTCACTAGGGAGGCAAGAAGGTGTTAGCGCTATGAAATGCTTTTAAGTTTTTGAAAATTCTAAACGTCAAGAGGCAGAATTGGAAGCTATGTGCGAAAAGACAAATGTCAGTACTTGTCACTTGAAGCATATTAATTTGTTTATTGCGCTGCAGTTTTGGATGTTGTCCTAGAGCGTTTTAACATACCCTCCCTGTTCAAAATATTAGTCATTCTGGACATTTTCATACTTATACTTTTTGTATGGAAAGCATAAAAAAGTAAATATAATTTATCGAGAAAACAAAAAAGTGGAGTGCAATTATAGTAGTAATTAAACAATATAAAGTTAAAAAGTAGAAAGATAGATACAAAATGTTTAAGATAATCGACTTATATTCTGAATGTAATTTCCAACATTCAAATGACTTGTATTTTCAATAGGAGACAGTATACTTATAAATGGATATCTTAGTGGTTTAAACAAAAGTTGTTTCTTGTAATTGTTAACTTGTTTCCTGGGAGGAATTTTTGAATGTCCAAGCAGTGTGTAACTTGGCTAGTTTTGATAAAATTGCAGGGTATAATCCTCATCTTCTCTTCATCACAGCCAAGACAACTTGCTGAGAAGAAATCATTCTTGGTATGGATAGAATCAACCATCTTCCAGACGATGTAATGGACATGATTCTCTGCTCACTACCCTTACTTGAAGTGGTGAAAACTAGTGTATTGGCAAGGTCATGGAGATTCAAATGGGTTACCCTTTCCAAGATGATATTGGATTGTCAATTTTGGCAGCACATTCCAGACAACAAGATGGTTGAGGTTTATACCACTATACTTCTAAAACATCAAGGTACACTGCATGAACTCTATCTTGATGTGCCGTGCATTTTAAAAGAGAAGAAGGAAGTGTTAAGCTCACCCATTCAGTTTGCACTGAGAAAAGGTGTTACAAGATTAACCTTAGAGAATTATCCATTAAAATTGCCCACCTGCATCTACTCTTCTGCACAGCTGATGAATTTGGAGATTAAACAACATGATTGTGCATTTTCTCCTCCTACTTGGTTTTGTGGGCTGCCAAATCTGGTTAGCTTCACGCTACACCGAAACGCACTGGTTGATAAAGGTGAAGAATATGAGAATCTTAAGGGACATTCGATTGAAAGTGATGAGGCAGATAAGATAATGGATTTCATATCAAAGTGCCCTAATATTCAAAAGATTTCATTATATGTTGCAATTGACAAGGATCTTCATATCAATGCTCCGAAGCTTGAATATTTGACTGTTGATGGTGATGTTTCATGCATTTATCTTGAGGAAAGCCATAATTTAAGATACTTGAATCTTGGTCTCGAATCTCCTGAAAAATGTTGTGCAATTAGCTTCAACGATTTGGTGCAACTTGAACATCTCACGCTTAAAGGCCGTTTCATCCAGGTCAGTTAATATATCCTTTTTCTTCTTTATTGATCTTTTTATTACAACATATATGTATCTGTGGTCGTCCAACTTTTGTTTGTCCTTCTTGATTTTGAAGTTGTCGGCCCCATCTGAGTTAAGTCATGATAGCTTGGGGATTGTGGATGAGCTTCGTGGGCTGTTATGCTTGTTTGCAAGCTCACCAAATCTGCGTACACTCTCTGTAAGTTGCACATAGTAAATGCATTAATATGAATATATCGATGGGATTTGGGCATTAATCTTCATTTTATGCACTTCTTTAATTTGTCTTTGTTTAATACAGATTTGTCTTACCGTGTATGACATATTTTGGACTGATGAGATGGAGATTGATTATTATATGGACTTGTATAGAGATCTCAAGTTTGAAAATCTTCAAACTGTGGAAATTTACACATATGGCTTCAAGATTAGTATGAAGATGATTGAGCTTCTGCTTGGTTGTTCTCTCTATTTGGAGTTGATGTCCATCCGTTTTTACTGCAAGGATATAGTCAACGTGTTCAAGGAGGTGGCAGGATTTGCTCGTGCATCACCTAAGGCGACACTCAAGTTTTTCTGATTGTCAGACTGACAAATTTAGCTTCACATGCTGCGGTCCACTAAGGTGCTCTGGCTCTTGTTTGATTGGCTTTATTCAACTTCAAGCATATAAAGCCGAAAGAATGCTTCCTTTGCCTTTTTTTGAAGAAAAGAAAGAAACTTTGCGTGCTATTCATCTTTTGTGCCGGGTTTTAGGTCTGTCTGGTCGTATTGTGCCTGTTTTATGTTTTTGTATGGGCTATATCGCTAGTGACCAGTGATGGCTCAGGTCTTAACACTCTTTTTGGGCATATTGTTTTGCTCGCCTGCTGTCATTATTGCTCTATCTTAGAGGGTGCAGTGTTTGATCTTTCTTTGGACTCGTGTAATTGGATAGGTTGCCTATGGTGTCACAGGTTTGTTCTGTGTGCTTGCCTGTTCACCAACAAATCAGCATTCACGGTGGCGTTTAGTTTAGTAACTCCTGATGAAATTGGATCTTATTGTGTCTTTATTTGGGGTGTCGTTTCCACGTTTTCCTATTATGATAAAACCTTCCTCTTTTAACCCCAGTAACCGAACGACAATGAGGCACTTGTATTGAAAAGGAAAAGTGGCCGTAGCCTTGCAAGCTGTTACCGGAAATGGCGAAACAATGTTGAGAGTACTGAAACGGTTCTCTCCCTAAGGAGTCTATTTAGGGTAAGTTCTGTCTATCTATAAAATGGTCAAAATCATACAAAACTTGGCATATTCTATTAGGAAGTCTACCCTTACCTTTAATAGCCCACACTCCACACAAAGACACACACAACGGACTCGCACATCACTATCCTAACGACCAGCACACCCATGATAATTCATATAACAACCTCTCACACATTAGTGTTCCCTCTTTTTTTCTTGTGGAAATATGTGAAACGAAGGCGCCCTTGGTCCCCACCTCTACTCTTGGACTTGATAGTTTATTTTTTGTTATGTCACCGGGTTGTCGGGTAAGGATTGGAAATGAAGGAGTAAGAAACAACAACCAGGTTGGCTAAGAAAAGAATTTTAGTCGGTAACAACATTAAAGAAATTCCAAACGCAGGTTTTGGAAGTTTTATCATTAATCCCTCTTTTTTGTGTGTAAGTGATGGTCCCAAGGTGAGAGCTTAATAGATTTCAGCCACTATTTAAGTGACATGTGACAATAAAGCTTCTTGAATATTATGCCCATTTGTTGATGTCTTTACCGAACGACCCCTAAAAAAAACTGTGGTGTTGGTGGGTTTTGGATTTTCTCGAGTGCTTAATTCCCTTGCTACAATAAGGTTCAAGCTGCTTGAGCTATCAACCATCCCGGTAAAGATACAAACTCCAAAGGATGCTGAATGGCATTGCCCACTCTAATCGGGCCCCACCTCCAAGGAATTTTCAACCCTTTCTCCCTTGTTTTTTATTTGCAGGATTTTACTATTTGGTGGTAAAATGAATAAAAATTAATCCAAGTCCTTGATCATATCTTAGTTCAATCAGTCAGTCTAAGGACCAGTTTAATATCAGATCCAATGTTAATAGCTTTGGGTTGGGCCTTGGTGACTTAAGGCCTTGATGTTGATTTGAAAATATTAACCCTAGCAGGGTCCTTGTCACATGACTTTTTCTTTTTAATGACGTCGTTGATGTTCATCAGCTTGCCACTGACAAAAATGTCGTTCTTCTTGTCACTGACAAAAATGTCGTTCTTCTTGCTGCCCCACTACCGGCGTTGCCCTCATCATTCCAACACCACTTCTCTTCCGGTTCTTCTTCTGCCGCCATAATGATGAACAAGACTATATCTTTGTTTGGGCAGTGCGTCTTGGCCCCCGGTAGTTCATGTCCAGTGTTGCTGGCAACTTTCTTCAATCTGCGTTCTTCATTTTTCTTTTTTTTTCTTCGCCTGTTTCATCTTCTCTCTCTTTTTCCTTTTAATATTTCCGTCTCCTTCCTTTTTTTAGTTTGACAATTCTATATTTCATAGAAAATTGATGAAAAAGTTGGGAGTACCTTGTTTTCAACTAGCCTTGCATCTCCCCGATTCATTGAGACTGAGTTAGGTTGGTTCTTGCAGGTTTTGCTCTCTTCCCTTTTCTCTTCTTTGGTTCGTGATTCATCACAATGAGGGCCGCTCCTCACTCTCGTGATCTCGGCCCATGCACCCCACTCTAGTGATATCGGCCCATGCTTCTCACTGGTGGTCTCATTCAGTTCTGATTCCATGTACAGTATGGGTAACAACCCAGACTCGTTGTCGATGTTACGATATTGTCCGCTTTGGGCCAAGCCTGCACGGTTTTGTTTTCGGGGCGTTACGTATCGCCATCCCCCAAAAGGCCTCACAACATGGAGAGGTGTCCACACACCTATAAAGTAGTGCTTCGTTTGCCTTTTCAACCGATGTGGGAGTCGAGCACCAGACCGTCACTCCCCACTAAGGTTGTGAATTTCGGGTTTTAGGTGGGGTTGACTTCAACCCGAACCCGACCTGCTCATGTTTCACCTCAATCCGAAATTGACCCAAACCTAAAACGGGTTATGTTATGTCAACCCAAAACCGACCTGGTGATCCGAAATCAACCCGAAACTGACTTGACACCTGAAATCAACACAAAATTGACCCAAAATTTACCTGAAATCAACCCAAAATCGACCTAAAATCAACCCAAAATTAGAAATATTGTACTATCAATACAAATTCTACACAAAATCACCAAGACAATATAACATAACATATAAAACCATAAAACATAAATGGTTACATGATTAATATATTAACAGTTATGTCACGTAACTATAAGAATATATATTTTCTTTTCTTTTTTAAAAATGTTTTCGGGTTACGGGTTGAAATTGGGTCGGCAGCTCAAACCCAAAACCGACCCGGGTTTTTAGCAACCCTACCCAAACCTGACCTAAAAATATTTTCGGGTTGAAAATTACAACCCAAACCCGCATTTTAGCGTGTCAGTTTCGGGTCGGATTTCGGGTTCGTGTCAAGATTGGCATCCCTACTCCCTTCCCTCCTTCAAGGGGCCCAGTATCCCCATTGGGTCACTGGCATCGATCCGACCCCTAGCTCTGATACCATTTGTAACAGCCCAGGCTCATTGTCAATGTTGCGATATTGTCCGCTCTGGGCCAAGCCCGCACAGTTTTGTTTTCGGGACATTATGTATCACCGTCCCCCAAAAAGCCTCACAACATGGAGAGGTGTCCACACACCTATAAGGTAGTGCTTCGTTCGTCTCTCTAACCGATGTGGGAGTCGAGCACCATATCGTCACTCCCCACCCCCCTCAAGGGGCCCAGTGTCCCCACTGGGTCACTGGCATAGATCCGACCCCTACCTCTGATACCATTAGTAATAGCCCAGGCTCATTGTCGATGTTGAGATATTGTCCGCTTTGGGCCAAGCCCACACGGTTTTGTTTTCGGGATGTTACGTATCGTCGTCCCCCAAAAGGCCTCACAATATGGAGAGGTGTCCACACACCTATAAGGTAGTGCTTCGTTCACCTCTTCAACTGATGTGGGAGTCGAGCATCAGACCGTCACTCCCCACGACCCCAAAACCGGCCTAAGAGTTTGGGACGTTACACGCCGCGTATCTATTACCTAATAACGCAAGGCTCTAAACATACGCACTCAAACCCAAAGCTGATCATTCGCATTAATAAAGAAAATACATAGCTAAATAAAGGCCTGAAGGCTACATCAAGTCCGAGCGTCTAGCGCCAGAGTGTAAATACAAAAAATAGACGAAATCCAGAAATATGCTAAACTCCATAGAAAGAGGAAACTCTTCAAGCGATCAATCTGCATATGTAAATAAAGGGGTGAGCTCAACTTGCCCAGTAAGCAGAAGACTTCCTCAAGGAAGAAATTATGTAAATAGAGAGAAGCATAAGTTATTTTGCAAACAGACAAACAAAAGCAAAACAGATTCAAAAACAGAACAAAATATCACATCAAAACATCAGTTGGACGTTCAGAACCAAAATCATAGGGTGGGACACTAGAAACCCGCTAACACATCAGAAAGACACATACTAATGTCCTATGGATCCGAAGATCCCACATCAGAAGCCGTAGAGATAGCTAACAAACCCGTCGGTCACTAAACATCCTAAGGGATACCCGAAGGAACTTATACAGAAGGAAATCCTACGCAGCATGCTACAGGACAACCCGACCCGACTATCCAAGGCTCAGAAGCAAATAAATGGGTTCCAAATGCATTTAGCCAAAATAATAGATCAAAGGTGCTTAAATAAGCATAATACAAGTATAAAACTCTTATTCACACTTAGGGGATCAAAACCCCACAAATAGAAGTAAAAATGAAGCTCAAACGAGCATTTTAGCCAAAACATAAGAGGTGTCCAGACATGCGTCCGACCTTGCATGTGCAGACACATGCCAAAGTGAACATAAGCTTGTCCGGACTTGCGTTTGACCTTGCAAGTTCGGCATAAGTCCGGAATGAAATATACATAGGCGCCCAGACATGTGTCCGGACTTACATTTCCAGACACATGTCGAATTTCAAAAACCAAGAGATGTTCGGACATGAGTCTGAACTTACAAGTTCGGACACATGCCGAGAGTTAAAAACAGAGAACGTCCTCGCATCATGTCCGGACTTACAAGTCCGAACAAATGTCTGAACACTTCAAATACACAGAAACCAGAGGCGCACCAGATGACCTGTCCGGACATACAAGTCTGGACAGATGTCCGGACGTCACAAAAACTACAATTCGCAGTACAACAACAGTGGCAAAAATAGCAACACATTCACCACCAATGTAACACCCCTCTCCATAATCACGATATAATCTCTCACGTAGTAATAAATAAAACGTCTCACAGCGGAAAATAACTGTAACACCCCTACTACGCATATTACACTACTTGAAATCGCAGCGGAATTTAAACAACTAAACAGTAACTAAACGAATGGTGCTACAACGCCGTCAACCACCCACGTGGTTAACAAGGCTGAATAAATACAAGTGTATCGGTCTGATGATCAGACTCCCGAGCATAGAACTAATAACCATATATATACATTAACAAAATACCGAGTGTTTACATACATCCTTCACTGTTAACCATCACTGTAAACCGTTCATAACCAAATATATAACACCACGGGAGCACAGGTGCATCCCGGGCCAACATCCAAAAGTAATCAAAAGTAAACCTACATCCTAGAATCTAAAGCCATTCCGCTTCTTCGATCCTCATCCTGCAGTAAAGAAATATGGAGCCCCCGAGGGGGTCAGCAACCCTTGGCTGGTATGGTTAACACGCAGCCCATCGGCTACCGGGATGCGCGCAAACTAATTGTCATGATGACATGGCATTCATTTTAAGACACACAACGATTACATATATAACATAACATTGGTATTGCACACAACATTACTCACATCACACAAGAACAATTCCTTTTAGGAAGAGAACCAACACAATTAGTCCCCATAGAGAGCCTAGAGAATGTTGCCATGCTCATGCTAAGCTCGTTACATAACTCGTTACCGTCCTGTTATATTGAACGGATAACTTAACACAAGGTGCCTCGGATATAGTGATCCAAGCCCACCGAAATAACACATAGTATGCCCCTGTGGCCCGACGTGAGTCAGTAAAATAGCCTTGGTTAAGCTAAAGGGAAAGTTGGAAACCAAATTGGAAAACAACCATAACATACAAAGAGAATCGAACCGGTTATGACATCGACTCCCATACTCACACGCGTGGCCGGAACAGACCGGACTCCTCACTTCCCCCGTTAGCACTTGTCAGCAGTTCATTATTGAACTCAATACACAAATCACAATAATAGGTCAAGTCTTATTAGACACACACAAGGGAAGAGAGAGTCATACTTAACAACATAATAATATTTAACAACTGTAAACTCTTTACATGGTTTAATATTACAAAGTCATAAACACACAGAAAAACAAACAACACACAAGCCGGTGTAAACCGGTAGGCAACAGACTGCAAGAAAACCATACCTTGGTCCTTGCCTCGATTCGTTTCCACCTTGAGAGAATCCTAAACACATTAGTAACGTCGGTTAATTAACGCACTAATCCATTGTTAACTTGTTACTTCACATATCTATTTTATTTTATTTTCACACTTGTTATAACTCTTCACCATTTTAATTACCATTATAACACTCCTAACATGTCTTAATTAACCTCACACCATCTTTACTAGATAATTACCATTTTTAGACATCATTTCCCCACTTAAAACAACAATTTTGGTCCATACAGTGGCCTGTCCGAACTTGTGTCCGAACCTCCAAGTTCGGACGCAAGCCGTGACTTTGAACTGAAAACAGACACACGTCCGAACTTGTGTCCGGACTTCGGAAGTTCGGACGTGAGTCGAGAATCTCTTAATGCGGAAATCCATGCGTCCGAACATGTGTCCAGACTTCCCAAGTTCGGACACAGTTCGAGTGTGCAAAATTCTTACCCAACATAGCCTGTCCGAACTTCCATGTCCGGACGGAAGTTCGGACAAGGCAAAATGCTCAATTTCCAAGCCTTCAAACACTTAGCCAAATTTCTCCAAAGCCTCCAACATTATAGTATCTACTCCCTAGGTTCCTAAGTGATGTTTCATGCCTATTCTAACTATTATACCAAGACATATCTCCCACACAAACATCATCATCATCCAAACATCCTTTCTTACAAATCAAAACTCCTTATGTCATTCTTACAATTCCTTTTCAAGCTTACACTTTCTCCTCAATTTACCAAAGTTTGCCTAAGTCTTTACCTAAGTCAAAAATGACTTTGGTACATACTAAAACTTCAAGATCATGCCTAAGTCCTTATTACACTCTAGAACACTTCCTAGTTCATCAAAATTCCTTTAAAACATCTTGAACTCCTTATGCATTTCCTAAATTTCGACATAGGTTCTCCTAGAACATTATTAAGCCTAAACACTTGTTTCTCCATTAAACACACAAGAACACCTAAATCACCAAGAACACTCTCATACACAAAACTTCACTCAAATCTCACTACATTAAAATATAATGCATAACTTAAATTGCATGGCACTTAGGCCCTTAAATGCATGGCTCTTAGGCCCTTAAAGTGCTAAATCATAAACATTGAATTTCCACAATATATATGCCTTTGACCTGCAAATAATACAACAAGACATATGTTCTTTTACTAGTCTCCTTGAGAACATTTACTAGGTCATTCACCATTGGCTCCTTAAGTACTTTTAACAAGCAAAATAAGCTCATTTTCTCCTAAGGCATTAAACCACATTAGGTTAGTATGTTTACCTCTTTTCCAAACAAACTTCTTTCTTGTTTCCTTATAAAACCGGTAAGGTATTTGATTCCTTGTCAACTACTAGACATATACAAGCATTGAAATGAGTATACAAGCTCCAAGCTTAAACTCATTGTAAACCCTAGATTTACATTGTTTCAAAACATGAATGTAGTTGTTTTACCTTGATCTTTGAAGAGAGTTTGAAAGTCTAACAAGAGAGGACTCCACCTAGTCCAATGATTGAAATGAAGCTAGAACAAGGCAAAAGAAAACACCATGAAGAGGTGATTTTCGGTGGACACACAAACATGAAGGAAACTTGATTTTTCTTTGAGATTCCTTACCTTGAAGCAAAAGAGAACAACAATATGTAGAAACACAAGCTCAAGCTCCTTCAATGGTGGAACTCCATGGCACCGAAATGGTGGTCTTGGAATTTTAAGAAGATAGAAGTGAAGAGCTTGATGAGAGGAAGAAGATGGTGGTCTTAGAATTTGATTTGGTTAAGTGAGCTATGAATTATTGATGGTCAAAGGTGGTGAAATGATGGTGGTGTTGTAGCTTGTCCGAAAATGAGAGCAAGAAGAAGGAAGGAGATGGAGTTGGAGACGGTGGGAACATGAAAGAAATGAAGAAGGTAAGTTGCTTTTGAAGATATTTGTTAATAAAGTAAAGTAAATAGTACTTAACTTGTCACTTTATTTAACTAATGAGATAACAAGAGTGGTGAGTCACCACCCTTAAAAACCGGCCCCCAATAGAATATGAGGGTATTTTAGTCTTTGTTGAACATTAATTACTTAATACAAACATATGTTACAAAATAATAGTGCTATCAACGTTTTACTTACGTTCCTTATATCTCATATAAGATAGCACCATAGCCGCTAGTTCGTTTTATATATATTGGTTCATATATACGAACCGATACTGTTAACTCAACAACAGTAAATAATAAGCAGCTATAAATATACAATTCATGCATATTAATTAACACATTCAGACAATCAATCTTGTCACAGATCACACAGAAGTCTGAACTGAGGAAGCCCTCAGAGACAATCAGAGACACATAACAACATACAAGTTATATCAACCAAATCCGAGCCCAAGGAGCAACCTTAGGACAACTCGGATCAAACCCCTTTACATACCGTTCACCCTGATCGTATTACGGTGGAGTATGAATCAGCAAGATCCTATGCTCCGTGTAGTCCGCTAGCTCGTCGAGCGTCTTGTCAGAAGTATAATCTAAACGGTATTAAAACTATAAGTCAATCTCCATGATTAACTACATCCGGTATTTCCGAATAATAAGTAACCCCGACAGTTCACCCCTGTTTTCTACAGTTGTTTGTTACGGGTTTCTCTAAAACAGTCGGTTTTTTTGTTACTTAAAACCCATACGTCATATTTTTCAACTATTAAGTTTAATTCGTTATATTTCTTTTTAATCTTATCCACCCATTTAATTTAGGTACGTAACCTATAGTTGCATGTATTCATGCATGATTGTATTATATCATTATTTTTTGTATTGTATCCAAAACTCATAACTTATAGTTCATAACTATATTTTTTTTAAATAACCACCATCACTAAATCATATGGTTCTCAACCAAAATATATATCCACCTTATATACATTATCCTTGTGTATGTATATATTTACCACGTAGGTAACTCCCATGAGTTTAATAAACTCTTGTATTTTATGTTACATTTGATCATCTTCTTTTAGATGATTATTCCCATTAGTTGTATTATATCATACAACTTGTATTAAGATTATTATCCTAATATTATGTAACATTTTATGTTGTATAATTACAACTCCTAAGGTTTATTCAATAAATACCTTAGTTTATAAATTCCCTTTATTTATAGTTTGTCACATTATTTTATGTGAGTACCCTTCCTTATATTAATTCCACCTAAACCATATAATTGTTGTAACATTTATAACATTATAGACCTTAGTCTAAAATTCATTTTCCCACTCTTATTAACTCGGTATAGCCCTTAACTTTATTTAAATCCCATTTTGACCACATAACATTATGTAATGTTATACCATATACTAATATCATACTATGTGATTTTTTATTCCCTTTAACCTATAACCTATAGTTTTTATACAAAACTATTTATTATTGCCTCTCAGGCACCATAAGAAAATCTTATTCTTTTCCATAAACCATAGTTTCCTTAATTTACAAAATCACCCCTTAATTCATACCATGTTATATATTCCATTTAATATAACATTTCTAACTTATAAAAGAGTATAACCTATGGTTATTTTTTGTAAATTCCGAACAGCCTTGTGCTATTCTATAATTGCCATTTGGCCCTATTTATAACACATAGTTTCATAATTCATTAAAACTATATATTATACATATATCTTAATAAACACTCTTATATTATTCTAAAAATCATCAAATTCCTCCAAAGGGTTATTATTACCTTTATTAACCCATATAATCGGTATTTACTATACCACCTCATATATTTCTCCAAAGTGTCATACTGACATAATAACTATATATTATACATATATAGTTTATTTTAATTCCAAAAACATTCCAATAAATTCCTAAAAATTCCTAATAGCCCATGGGTGTTTAAAATACCATTGTACACCCTTAATTTTCGGTAATAACATATTTACCACATATGTTATGAAAATATCACCTTAAGATACTTATCTTATTATAAAACCTTAAATAAGTTATTTAACTTATCTAATTTGGTCAAAACCTAGCATATGGTCAAGGTTGACCACCTTAATATTTCCTTGACCACCAATTCCTTATAATTACGGTTTAGTACCCAAACTTTCTAAAATTCACCATTTAACCCAAAACTTAATATAATCTTATAAACTTAATTTTAAATCCTTTTTAACTCTAATTTTCGGCCTTATTATTCTAAAGCCCCCAAATTTAATTTAATTACTTCTAAGCCCCACTTCTTTTCGGTAATAATTGAATATCACCTAAACTTAAATAAAAACTTGTAAATGCATAAATAAAATGGCCTAAAATACATGGCCTTATTACAAACATTGGCTTGCAAAATAAATTACACATAAATGTCCCAAAATACATATAAATTTCGGCCTCACCACACACTTTTTATTTATTTACCAAACTTCCACATAATGTCTTAAATTTGACAATTATGCTTGTTTAATTAGTTATAAAATTTATTAAACCATTCCTTAAACATTTTAAGGTCAAACAAGACCTTATTTTTCTCCTTCACTCACGGCAATTTAATTAGAATTGGTTTAAGAACATATTAACTTAGCAAAGTTAATGTTTAAGTGATTTATACCTTGATTTAACTTAGGTAGATCCTTGTTTGGATTCGCCACCTTAAGGAGAATTTCTCCAAAGCTTCTCTTACATGTTTTCAAACAAAAACAAGGCCTAGTTAGTCTCCAAGCAAGATCTAACCAAGAAGTAATTTAAGTCATGAAAATCATGGATTTTTACCTTAGATCTTCAAGCTTGATATAGATCTACTTCGGCCCTATTTTTCCAGAAGAGAAAGAGTATCAAAACACTCTCAAGAACAAGGTATAAAACCGTGGGTGAATTAGCTTGGAAGATAGCTAAGTTTTACCTTGTTTAAGATGCCAAAAATGGTGTTTTTGGCTTGAATCTAGCTACTCCTTGTAGATCTTGGTATACCAACTGAATCTACATGAAAAGGAGAAGAAAATAAGGCTAGGGAATAGCTAGACAACAACAAGCTGCCTTGTTATTAGGTTTTACCTTGGAAAAATGCCTTAAAAGAGAGTATTTCCTTTGGATCTCGGCCACCCTTGCTCAAAATGGCTAACCAACTGATTGAACATGTAAATATGAAGATTATGAGTGTATAAACTCATAAAAATCAGAGGAAGAAAATCGGATGACTTGTAGAGAAGCTTAAGGTATGTTTTTACCTTAAAATGAGATTTTGAGAAACTTTGGTCTCTTATCTTGCTTCAACCAAGTTTAGCTCTTGTTATAACCTTAGAACACTGAGAATAAGCCATAGGAGTTGATGAGCCACGAAATATAAGCATAGGTGGTGAAGAGATGAAGAAAAAGAGCCAAAAACAGCCTTAAACCATTAATTCGAAGCTTAGAAGTTAGGTTTACCTTCCCAACTGAAGAAGTTCGGTTGAGAGAGCTTGGGAGAGCTTTGAGGAGCTGCTTTACCGAAATGAGTGCAGCTAGGAGAGAGAGTGACTAGAATTGGTATTATTAGGTTGAAAATGTGCTTTAGATTAGTTTATTGTCTAATAATTGATGGTGACTCATCAAGGGGATAAGGCGGGAGCAAGGAGCGGGCTGATTGAAGAAAGGAGAGGCTCCTCACACGTTTTTCCAGCTGGAGAATTCAAATAATGGAGCTAGTGGAGTGTATAAACTAATAAAAGGCAAAAAGTAAGCCTTAATTAAGGGAACAAGTGGAGTCTTGTTTATTAAGCTAGCAAGTGACGAAATTTGACTCCCCCAGCCTGTGTATGTCGACCTCATGTGGTCCAAGGGGTCAAACTTTGACCACTTGACCATTCTTAGTCAATGTTGACTCAAGCGGGCCCCTGTTAGGGTTTTATTAATATTTTAATATTAAATTTGTAAAAATTGTAAATTCTGGAATTAAACTCCTTACATGTTATAATATGATATTTTATCATATTTAAAGGTATTTATAACCTTTTAGCCCATTAAAACCAATTTAGAAGACAATACACAAAAACGTGCTTTAAGGAGTTTTAGTGCACATTTTGTGTCTCAAGGTTTCTGAGCTTGGTTTTCTTTGACAACGGTTTTGTTGTGTTCCTTACATGATATTTGATCATGGTATCCAATTTTATATCATTTAGAGGTCATTAGACCTTTAAGGTATTCTTAGAGCACATTTTTGCCCTTTTTGACCTTGAAGCATGAAAGTTCTTGTTCTTTGTGTTGGAGTGTTGTCCAATGATTGTAATGTGTTAATATACTTAGGACAAATTTTTAGGTCCTAAGAAGTTCATTTGGGTATTTATTTACCCTTAACAGTCAAAGGGTGCAACATCTTGATTTGTGTTGACCACTGTTGCTCAGTTGACTTTAAGGCATGTTTAGGCCTTGGTTAATGTGATTAGATATTTAATCCATGTTTAATAAGTTTGGGGTATTTCAATCTACCCCCCTTAAAAAGACTTCGTCCCGAAGTCTCTTAATCAAATAGGTAAGTATATATAAATGTATAACTACCCATTGTTCCCATAATGTATATCTATGTGATATATCTTTTACACACATCATATTGCGCTTATACAGCACATAGCCATCACGTTGTGGCGTTAGGTCAATCATATATGGATATAGGTGATCCATCAGCACCACCATTTCCTATCAGTTCTACCAATCCTGACAACCTCCCTGAGGTGTCCATAACATTCCATTGTTCCACATTCCATATCTAATGATTCATTTTGTATCTAGGCGATACCATATGTAATCATTCTGTAAAGCAATATGAATACATATCACAAATAGCATAAGAAGGGTACTACACACATGGCGTAAATACAACATTCAAACAAGTATCTCGTAAGATACATACATACAAGTGCACATTACACACAAACAAACCAAACAACGCACGCCCCGCGTACCAACCATAACCAACAAAACCAATTCACTGTATGCCATGCATACGAAACAATTCACTGTATACCATGCATACTAAACAAACAACCTCGTATGCCCCGCACACCACCAATTCTTTGTATGCAATGCATACTAAACAACCAAAACTTAGTGCACACATGTGCACAGCCAAGAGGCTCTACCCCCCTTAAAAAGGGTTACACCCCCGTACCCCACAAGTATACAACAGCCGCTCAACAAGGAGCGCTGGATACTTGGCTCTCAAAGAGTTCACCAACTCGTGGGTTATCCTCATATCAGAGAGGCGGGTATGACTCTAGCCCTTCTGGCTCCACAATATATAAAGGGTGAGGCACTAACTATTTGTGCTCTCTCTAAGTTCGTTCTTATGGGCCCACTCGCTCCGTATGAGGCGTAGACCCATGAATCATAGGCTCAATTTGCCTATTTCCATTGATGTGTGTCCTCTCATTTGGATCACTAGCAAACATGCGTGTGCCTTCTCTCACTGATATTCAGCTTGAGGTATAATGTGACATTGGCTACTGTTAGTACTTAGTGCTCTTGCACTCGTCTTGTCATACTAAGACGTACCAGCCTATATGTCCATAAAGATGATGTTTGTCATCCATGTCTCCTGGTGGTTTTGTTCCGGAGTAACACACTGTTGTAGTTCTCTTTCTTTTCTTTCTTTTTTTTTACACACTCATGTTGATATCCACTTTATCTTTCTGCATTCCCACTAGATTAATAACTGCACGAGTGCAATACCAAAACACTCAGTCATACAGAGTGCAGAGGCGTAAACGCTCAACAGCTAATATCTCGTGAGTCAAACAGATAAGATGTGCGAATTATCCTGTGAGTGGTACATTCCAAATCCACTGTTCCTTGCTTAAGGTGTCTGCTATTATATAGCTTTGTCCTTTATCCTCGCGTAGTCACGCGTTTATGTCCATATCATCTGGTAGATTTCCTCTGGATTGTAAGCATTTGCTTGATCCTTATGAGGGTTCTACATATTATTCGTCCATAATGGGTTTCCATGTTCTTATCCTTAGGTTTCACGTCCTTGAAAGGTTTCCTTGTCTTCTCTGTATACTGTCTACTGCTATCTGCTGAAGGTTCTTGATTTCTCTAGCTCGTTGGCTTAACTGCGGCTCTTCTCGTCCATCTTCGAGGTAATCCGTCTTACTGTCCGTAGTATGGAGTTGACTACTTCTCGTGTTCCTAACACTACTTGTCTACTTGCATGGGGTACCGTACTGATACATTACTACTTACCTGACTAACTCATAAATAAGTCTGTCAGGCCCACATGCTCCTAACGGAGTGCGATCGTCCCATGTCTCGTTTAGTAAACTGGTAATGTCTGTCACACGGTTGTTGTGAAGTATTTTGTTGTCAATCTCCCTTTGATGGATATCCTGTTTTCTTTTCTCTTCTTCTTCCCTTTTTTTTGTTTAATAGTTCATGGTATCAGTTATCTAGTAATAAGTGCTATTGCCCTGGTGGCATCAGTAGTAATTCGTGTCATTAGCCGGCGTTATTTAGCTCGGTGTAAGTAAAATCTGTGCTACATTTAGCAAACCCGGTTCTCCTAACTCGGTCTCACTGAGTACAATACATATTCCTTTTCTTCCTGTTTATCATGATCATATCACCTCCATAGTTCATATTTGTTCCCTCATTCGTTTAATTGGATATATTGCAGATTGCATAATAGTTTGAGCAACTTGGCTCTCCACTTCCCACAACCATCCTCACTGACGGTGGTGCATCTACAAAGGGTATGCTTGTCCATAAGGACTAAACATTTATCACTCGTAGTGATTAGCATTAAATGCGGCTATACACTGATGGTATTTGGCTAATAAGCCATGTCTGAAAATTCCTAAATGTTTAAACTGGTTTGGTTTACAATCACAGTGGTTGTATAGTTTCTCCAGTTGCAGTGGTTGGACTAACGGTCCTTCCAAGGTTGTATAGGTTTCTAACCTCAAGGTTTGTATGAAAAAGTTTGAAAAGCATTGTTGTTTTTTTTACATATAATAAAAGACTAAAAAGTAGTAGTTGTTGCAGTTGCATTTGCAGTTGCTGTTGTTGTTGCTGTCGCTGCACTTGCTGTAGCAAGTGCGCAAAGCAGATGGAAATTTCAGTGGTTTTTTTGTCATAGCGCTTGCAATAGCAAGTGCGCCATGCAGGTGGAAATTTTGGTTCAGTAATCCCCTGTCTCATTGACTCTGTGTCGTCTAGTATGGCTACATGATAATGTAAGCATTAACATCCTGTTCATATATATATCCGTCACGGTTTAAAGCTTATTGGTACTGAGTACACACAACTAATCCCAAAGTCTTACACAAAAGGCGAGTGGTCAATGACACACTCCCACATATTCATAACATGTCTTTCTCTAACATCCCAAGTAAGTACATAGCATAGTAAGCAAAAGTCTTCCACCAGCGGTCTCATGGAGTTAGGGTACTCATGCCCTATCTACTCCCTTGCCATTCAGGGCTCCAGCATCAGTAGATGTCTGGCCATCCTGACCGCCTCGTGGTACTCCAGATCCTCCAGCTGAGGTCTTCTGAGTATTCTTTGGTGGCCTGTAATTTTGGCTCTCTGGATTCATCCAGCATTCGAATTCCCTGTGGCCCTCTTTGTGGCAGCACCGACACTCGACCTTGCGGCCCTCACAATCGACCCCAGGATGGTCCTTCCCACAACGCTTACAGTAGAAATGGCGTTGGGGCTGTCCGGTGCCTGATGGTAGTATTTAAGTTTAAGTTAAAATCTGGTGGTATAAAGGTTAAGATTACAATTCAACTTAAGAGGTAGGTGTTCTCACCCTTAGGAGGTGTAGATCTCAGAGGCTTAGCATCTATAGCTGGGCCGGTCAACTGAAGGACGGGCTCTTTTCCCTTTGTTCCCTGGTGACCCTGCTGCCCTTTCTTTGGAAAGAATTTCCTATTTAAGGTTTCGGGTCAGCATTCCTAAGGTATTTAATATGATAAATAATCTAAAATGGAATAAGTCCTTACTTTCCCTTCTTTTGGCTTTCGCCTGGAGATGCTCCTCCACCCTCAGACTCTCCCTCAGGGTTCTTCCTTTTCTTGGCCCCGAGAGTCTCTTCCCGAGTCTGGAGCATTAGCTCCGTCCTCGAGGCAGCCTCATAACACTCCTGGAATCTCCTTGGTAAGTTCTCACAAGGTTAATTGTTAATGTAGTAAGTAAAGAATTTTATGGCTTTCATGTTAGTACCTGTATGGTAGTGTAGAGGGTAGCACCCATCGCCATCCGAATGCGAAATAATAGTCCTCCCTGGAACTTCTCGACCTTCACGGTCTCTGAGTAATCCACACTGGGAATGAAGTCCAGTGGACCAATGAATCGAGCGTAATACTCATCCACGGTCAGACCTCCTTGGGTCAGTGTCTCGGACTCCTGGCGCTTCTTCAGTTTGAGATGTGCTCGGTAGTACTTCCCTCTCAGCAACTCGACAAAGGCAGCCCACGTAAAGTCGGGCGTAGCCAGGTGATGGTCCTTGACCAACCTCCACCAAGTACTGGCTGCATCCTTCAGATGGAAAGCAGCAATGGCGACCTTCTTGTCGTCAGGTACTTGTAAAGCTTCATAGGCCTTCTCATGTTCAACAATGTAACGCTCCAAAGCTACGGGGTCTGGCTCCCCAGAATATGTAGGTGGTCGGGTCTCGCCAACTGACTTCAGCCAGTTCGTTTCCCTGGGCTGTGGCGGGTGGGCTGGTGCTCCTCCTATCTGAGTACCCAGCTGTGCAAGAACGGCTGCAACCGTCTCAGCAACTCCTGGAATGCCGGGGTCACCGCCTCTACCACTACCAGTACCATGCCCTCTAGTTCCACCAGACATCTGTAGTACAGTATGTCACATAAATACTCGGTAAATTACCGTACACAACCAATAGATATTAAGTTGCCTTAAGGCTAACCTGTCACGCAATTTGCGTTACTAGACACAATATCTTTCTAAGACGAATCGTCTCGTACCTCCCAAATGTTTCCCATAATTTCCCAAGTCCTAAGCTCACTGTCTTAACCTATTATCTCGTCATCAGAGCGGTACTCTGCTCTAATACCACTTTTGTAACACCCCTCTCCATAATCACGATATAATCTCTCACGTAGTAATAAATAAAACGTCTCACAGCGGAAAATAACCAACAATTACAAAACTCACTCGGGTGTCACCGGCCATTACTCGCCCATGCGAGCAACGTAGCCAAACTACATCCAACTTCCAAAATAAACAAACTGCTAACCGCAGTGATAACGAGAAATTCCTATACATCATACTAAATCCATAAATCATAAACATCGACAAGTGAGCGTCTACCCAAACCTGAAAATACACAACCTTACCATAAGACCATACACCATCTTCATTGCTATACAACATCTCTAATTACCCTGTTCCTGCTCTTCAGCTCCGACAATGATCAACAACCTGTAATGGTGTAGTATTAGCGATAGACGCTGAGTATGCCGGGCCTGGACCCTAATGGTCACTTGTCATTTTAACCATCTTATTATTAGATTGGTTTCACGCTTTACCATTTTACAGATATATTCAATACTGTAATAAACATGCATAATAAATTTAACCATCCATCCAAGTATCCATAAACATTCAACCATCCATCCAAATATCCAAACATTCATTTAATATTCCATACAACATTTAAATATCGAACGTATCGAGTAATAACAATATAATGTACAATGTACATTTGCCGTAGCGTACAGTTTTCATATTTAATTTACCTTAGCCTCGTAGGCTCCATCCAACCATCAACACACAATAAAATAACCACAAGTATAACCAATGAACAACAAAGCGAAACAACGAGAATAATAAACAGGTATTAAGTCTCGACCAATATTGTTCGCCACTATATAAGTCTCAATTGTTTTAGTTGTTCAGTTATACCTAGTGACAATGTCTCGTTAAAACGACATGTCTCTAGTTACCCATATATTATGGCGGGTCACCACGGCAGTAGCCACCAACGGTAGAGTCTCCGACCAACGAGCCATTCTAGCTCACGGGAAATTTTCTTGATACTTACGGACCCGTACGCGGACATCCTGGTATCGTTTTTATGATCACAGCGCGCACCAAGAGCCACATCCTCTTGGCTTTACTTCCATTCCTTTAATTAATTAATTATACCATCGCATTGCATTACCAAATTTTCTAACACAGCAGACTAAGGTCATTAGTCCAATCCGGAGTCTGTAAACTCGGGATCCAGTGTTAGATACGAGAGCGGCGTATTGAAAATGCCAATGCTCTGTACAAAAGTCTCAGATAATATGTATATGTTATTATCTTAGTGCTACAACGTTTTACTTACGTTCCTTATATCTCATATAAGATAGCACCATAGCCGCTAGTTCGTTTTATATATATTGGTTCATATATACGAACCGATACTGTTAACTCAACAACAGTAAATAATAAGTAGCTATAAATATACAATTCATGCATATTAATTAACACATTCAGACAATCAATCTTGTCACAGATCACACAGAAGTCTGAACTGAGGAAGCCCTCAGAGACAATCAGAGACACATAGCAACATACAAGTTATATCAACCAAATCCGAGCCCAAGGAGCAACCTTAGGACAACTCGGATCAAACCCCTTTACATACCGTTCACCCTGATCGTATTACGGTGGAGTATGAATCAGCAAGATCCTATGCTCCGTGTAGTCCGCTAGCTCGTCGAGCGTCTTGTCAGAAGTATAATCTAAACGGTATTAAAACTATAAGTCAATCTCCATGATTAACTACATCCGGTATTTCCGAATAATAAGTAACCCCGACAGTTCACCCCTGTTTTCTACAGTTGTTTGTTATGGGTTTCTCTAAAACAGTCGGTTTTTTTGTTACTTAAAACCCATACGTCATATTTTTCAACTATTAAGTTTAATTCTTTATATTTCTTTTTAATCTTATCCACCCATTTAATTTAGGTACGTAACCTATAGTTGCATGTATTCATGCATGATTGTATTATATCATTATTTTTTTGTATTGTATCCAAAACTCATAACTTATAGTTCATGACTATATTTTTTTTTAAATAACCACCATCACTAAATCATATGGTTCTCAACCAAAATATATATCCACCTTATATACATTATCCTTGTGTATGTATATATTTACCACGTAGGTAACTCCCATGAGTTTAATGAACTCTTGTTTTTGTTACATTTGATCATCTCTTTTAGATGATTATTCCCATTAGTTATATTATATCATACAACTTGTATTAAGATTATTATCCTAATATTATGTAACATTTTATGTTGTAAATTACAACTCCTAAGGTTTATTCAATAAATACCTTAGTTTATAAATTCCCTTTATTTATAGTTTGTCACATTATTTTATGTGAGTACCCTTCCTTATATTCAGGGGCGGAGATAAGGGGGGGCGGGGGTGTTCGGCCCCCCCAACTCCCTCGGGTACATGCTTAAATCAGTTATACTTTTTTTGTTATATAGTTTATTTATGTTATTAGATGTTTGTTCGCCCCCATAACATTTTGTAAATAGCATTATGGTATTTCTATATTCTATTTATTTTAAATTATTTCTATTAATATGTAATATTTAATCTAGAATTGTATTATAAAAATCATTTTTAGTCTATAGTAGATAAGAAAATTCTTAATATTTTTATTTAAGCAGCATAGTATAAAGTAAAAAATTATTATGCTAGTCCTAGTAATCATGTACCCCTATCTATCGTATAGGTGTTTCTAGTTTTTATTATAGATTTTGCAAATTAAATAATATTACATTACTCAAACTAATTTTTAGAAAAAAAAAACTAGTAGTTTAGAACTATTGTTCTATACTATATATTGACATTAACTTATATTTTGTATACCCATTTTTTAAAATGAGAAATAAAAAAGGTAAAAAAACTTCTTTATTAATTTATATATTTCAATTTTAATGTAATTTTTATGTCAAACTATATATCTACTATGAATTTTTAAATATAATTTAAATATTAAAAATTTAAATTAATTTTAAAATTAAAATTTTAAAATTAGTTAATATTATTAAAAAAAATCTCGCCCCCCTAAGAAATTTTTCCTGGCTCCGCCCCTGCTTATATTAATTCCACCTAAACCATATAATTGTTGTAACATTTATAACATTATAGACCTTAGTCTAAAATTCATTTTCCCACTCTTATTAACTCGGTATAGCCCTTAACTTTATTTAAATCCCATTTTGACCACATAACATTATGTAATGTTATACCATATACTAATATCATACTATGTGATATTTTTTATTCCCTTTAACCTATAACCTATAGTTTTTATACAAAACTATTTATTATTGCCTCTCAGGCACCATAAGAAAATCTTATTCTTTCCATAAACCATAGTTTCCTTAATTTACAAAATCACCCCTTAATTCATACCATGTTATATATTCCATTTAATATAACATTTCTAACTTATAAAAGAGTATAACCTATATTTTTTGTAAATTCCGAACAGCCCTTGTGCTATTCTATAATTGCCATTTGGCCCTATTTATAACACATAGTTTCATAATTCATTAAAACTATATATTATACATATATCTTAATAAACACTCTTATATTATTCTAAAAATCATCAAATTCCTCCAAAGGGTTATTATTACCTTTATTAACCCATATATAATCGGTATTTACTATACCACTTCATATATTTCTCCAAAGTGTCATACTGATATAATAACTATATATTATACATATAGTTTATTTTAATTCCAAAAACATTCCAATAAATTCCTAAAAATTCCTAATAGCCCATGGGTGTTTAAAATACCATTGTACACCCTTAATTTTCGGTAATAACATATTTACCACATATGTTATGAAAATATCACCTTAAGATACTTATCTTATTATAAAACCTTAAATAAGTTATTTAACTTATCTAATTTTGTCAAAACCTAGCATATGGTCAAGGTTGACCACCTTAATATTTCCTTGACCACCAATTCCTTATAATTACGGTTTAGTACCTAAACTTTCTAAAATTCACCATTTAACCCCAAAACTTAATATAATCTTATAAACTTAATTTTAAATCCTTTTTAACTCTAATTTTCGGCCTTATTTTCTAAAGCCCCCAAATTTAATTTAATTACTTCTAAGCCCCACTTCTTTTCGGTAATAATTGAATATCACCTAAACTTAAATAAAAACTTGTAAATGCATAAATAAAATGGCCTAAAATACATGGCCTTATTACAAACATTGGCTTGCAAAATAAATTACACATAAATGTCCCAACATACATATAAATTTCGGCCTCACCACACACTTTTTATTTATTTACCAAACTTCCACATAATGTCTTAAATTTGACAATTATGCTTGTTTAATTAGTTATATAATTTATTAAACCATTCCTTAAACATTTTAAGGTCAAACATGACCTTATTTTTCTCCTTCACTCACGGCAATTTAATTAGAATTGGTTTAAGAACATATTAACTTAGCAAAGTTAATGTTTAAGTGATTTATACCTTGATTTAACTTAGGTAGATCCTTGTTTGGATTCGCCACCTTATGGAGAATTTCTCCAAAGCTTCTCTTACATGTTTTCAAACAGAAAACAAGGCCTAGTTAGTCTCCAAGCAAGATCTAACCATAAGAAGTAATTTAAGTCATGAAAATCATGGATTTTTACCTTAGATCTTCAAGCTTGATATAGATCTACTTCGGCCCTTTTTCCAGAAGAGAAAGAGTATCAAAACACTCTCAAGAACAAGGTATAAAACCGTGGGTGAATTAGCTTGGAAGATAGCTAAGTTTTACCTTGTTTAAGATGCCAAAAATGGTGTTTTTGGCTTGGATCTAGCTACTCCTTGTAGATCTTGGTATACCAACTGAATATACATGAAAAGGAGAAGAAAATAAGGCTAGGGAATAGCTAGACAACAACAAGCTGCCTTGTTATTAGGTTTTACCTTGGAAAATGCCTTAAAAGAGAGTATTTCCTTTGGATCTCGGCCACCCTTGCTCCAAATGGCTAACCAACTGATTGAACATGTAAATATGAAGATTATGAGTGTATAAACTCATAAAAATCAGAGGAAGAAAGTCGGATGACTTGTAGAGGAGCTTAAGGTATGTTTTTACCTTAAAATGAGATTTTGAGAAACTTTGGTCTCTTATCTTGCTTCAACTGAGTTTAGCTCTTGTTCTAACCTTAGAACACTGAGAATAAGCCATATGAGTTGATGAGCCACGAAATCTAAGCATAGGTGGTGAAGAGATGAAGAAAAAGAGCCAAAAACAAGCCTTAAACCATTAATTCGAAGCTTAGAAGTTAGGTTTACCTTCCCAACTGAAGAAGTTCGGTTGAGAGAGCTTGGGAGAGCTTGGAGGAGCTGCTTCACTGAAATGAGTGCAGCTAGGAGAGAGAGAGTGACTAGAGTTGGTATTATTAGGTTGAAAATGTGCTTTAGATTAGTTTATTGTCTAATAATTGAAGGTGACTCATCAAGGGGATAAGGAGGGAGCAAGGAGCGGGCTGATTGAAGAAAGGAGAGGCTCCTCACACGTTTTTCCAGCTGGAGAATTCAAATAATGGAGCTAGTGGAGTGTATAAACTAATAAAAGGCAAAAAGTAAGCCTTAATTAAGGGAACAAGTGGAGTCTTGTTTATTAAGCTAGCAAGTGACGAAATTTGACTCCCCCAGCCTGTGTATGTCGATCTCATGTGGTCCAAGGGGTCAAACTTTGACCTCTTGACCATTCTTAGTCAATGTTGACTCAAGCGGGCCCCTTATTAGGGTTTTATTAATATTTTAATTAAATTTGTAAAAATTTGTAAATTTCTGGAATTAAACTCCTTACATGTTATAATATGATATTTTATCATATTTAAAGGTATTTATAACCTTTTAGCCCAATTAAAACCAATTTAGAAGACAATTACACAAAAACGTGCTTTTAGGAGTTTTAGTGCACATTTTGTGTCTCAAGGAGTTTCTGAGCTTGGTTTTCTTTGAAAACGGTTTTTTTGTGTTCCTTACATGATATTTGATCATGGTATCCAATTTTATATCATTTAGAGGTCATTAGACCTTTAAGGTATTCTTAGAGCACATTTTTGCCCTTTTTGACCTTGAAGCATGAAAGTTCTTGTTCTTTGTGTTGGAGTGTTGTCCAACGATTGTAATGTGTTTAGTAATGTGTTAATATACTTAGGACAAATTTTTAGGTCCTAAGAAGTTCATTTGGGTATTTATTTACCCTTAACAGTCAAAGGGTGCAACATCTTGATTTGTGTTGACCACTGTTGTGCTCAGTTGACTTTTAAGGCATGTTTAGGCCTTGGTTAATGTGATTAGATATTTAATCCATGTTTAATAAGTTTGGGGTATTTCAACCAAACTCAGCAAAACTTTTAGAATTGTAAAACAGTACCCATGGGGGTTTAACCATTCAATTATCAACATAATTCATAAGTGAAATCAACCAACACAGCATAAATTCCAACCAGAAAAGCAATTTTAAAATCTGCACCCCATGAGTGTGCAAACCACCCAATTCCATCCCCCACTTACATCGATTTGAAGCGCAGAAACTGATCCCGACGATGCCAACAGCCAAACACATAGACCATAGACAGAAGAGGAGCAAAACCACACTGAATTCAGCAACAATCAAACCCCAAAATCCGAAATTTCCATACCACAACAAGAGAGAAAAACAGTCCTCAAATGCACCATAAAACGAACCTAAAACATCGACGAAGAACACGCAACCAGCAGCAGAGAGGAAGACGATCAAACACAGCAACAACACGCCAGAAATCAGAATCAACACCAAGGGAGGAAGAGGGGAAGAGAGCGCTCAAAACTGTTGGGAAGTAGAACGAGGTTTAGAAAACTGAACGGGGAAAAGACCACTATCTGCCTAGATAATTATTTAAGACTTACCAAAATAATAAGAGAAGAGAAATGACGTCCTAATGCCATAAAACACAAAATATAAGATGATAATCGAAATCCGACATACAAGAATAAAAAGCAAAAACCAGGTTATTACACCATTCTCCCCTTAAAATGAATTTTGTCCTCGAAATTCAACATATCTCACTGCTCAAAGAGGGAAGGGAACTTAGCACGTAATTCCTCCTCGAGTTCCCAAGTTGCCTCACACTCGGACTGATTAGACCACTGAACCTTAACCATAAGCAGTGTCTTACTACGGAGTCGGTGAACATCACGAGCTAAAACGCGCACCCACACTGCTTTATAGCTGAAATCCTCGCGAAGTTGAAGCTGACCATAGTCAATCACATTGGTAGGATCATGTAGATACTTCTTGAGCATCGACACATGGAATACGTCATGGACTCCTGCGAACGCTGGTGGCAAGGTGTAACACCCCTACCGCTAATCCCGTCATTACTGTCTAATCACCTCGTACTTCCACACAATCGCAGCGGATATTCCATACTCAACGGCAGGTGATACAATACCGTTAGCCACCCACGTGACTAACAAGGCCTATTTCCACTACAGCATCAGTCTGATGGACCGGAATACCCGAGTACAAACTATATAATTCACATTCCAATTTCTAACCGGGTACATACAATTCTCCATTCAATACATTGCTCAATACTTACCATACAATATACCGAGTCTTCTAAGGTACAATTCCAAAGTACAACCTTTCTCACAAGCCTATACATACTTATCAAAAGTCTAACCTCCTACCATATCTCACAAGTCTACATGCTTCCCCAAAAATACACAAGGAGTACCACTTGGTACACCGACACTTCAAAAGGCTACAAGCCCGTATACAAATAATACACCATCCAAGTTATTCCATAGCTAAACTAAGCATAGCGAACCGGTCTCAACTTCGACCAGATCAGCTTCGGGTACTTGGAAAATAAAAACAGCGCCCCAAGGGGCTCAGCAAATTGCTGCGCATGAAATTCGCATACCCCGCGTGCTAACAGGAGTACGCCGACTACTTTTTCGAATACAAGAAGTTCATTTTATACATGCATACATGCTATTACGGAAAATATTACAATCATACAAGGTACATACATACAAGGATACCGTACATACAAATGGAAGGCAATACACAAGTCATCCAAACAAGGTGATACACTTCTCAAATCCATACTTCATTCTTTGTTAGCCAGTTACCCATCCGGGTTAATCGGATGTTCTTTACTCTTTTACTCGGGACCATATGACTTACACTAGTCTTGGTCTTACTCATAAAAATACGTACTTACTTACATTATACTCAAGTTAAGTCGTTGTGACCTCCAGGTAGAGACTTACACCGTCTCACCACCGGGCTTTAGGGTGGCTCACTAATCCAGGTTGCTGCCCATTTAAGGGGTTTGGACCATGGAAAAGATTAAGGCCAGGAATCGAATCCAACCTCTTGTGTCTCCTCATTCTCACGTGTGTCAGAAACTATATCGGGCTTCTTACTTACTCTATTTTACCAATTTACTCAAAGTTAGAGGGGTTGCATAGTTAGTGAGTTAGTGAGAATCATTCACAATTACTAATTCAAGGGTTAGCACAAATGCACAACCACAATCAAGCACTTCATCATCATTCATACATTTCATGAATTATACAAATTACAAGTTCAAATACAATTCCACAAGAAACAATACATTACAAGTACAATAAGGTGCAATAAATCCGATTTGTGCATTTTATCTTATTTAGGTGATCACATAGCACACAAACACACAAGTCATAGTAGCCAAGGTAGCATACAGAATATGAGAAAATCATACCGTCCACCATGGTTCTCGGGTTTCCAACTCTCCTCCGGAGTCTAACATTTCCAATCCTATACATACATAGAATCGGGTGGTTAATTATCTATAATTAACCTAATCCATATCATCTTTAGTGTTTCCCGATTTACAACTACTAATTCCTTACAATTCAAATTCATTCACATAAGTTACTTACTTATCATTACTTCTCAAGCTTGTTTACACTCCTAATGACATTTATATGTCATTAATTAAGTCTTAACAATCTTATAATATCATTACCATTCAAATCCCTATCATTAGAATGCATTAAAACACATTCTGGTTAAATTTTGGGGTGGTCCGGGTTTGTGTCCGGGGTTACAAACCCGGACCAAAGCTGGAAAAAACGTTCTACCTCATTTTTACTATGGTCCGGGTTTGTGTACCGGGATACAAACCCGGACCAACCTGTGTTGTGAGTTTCTGGCATGTTTTTGGGGTGGTCCGGGTTTGTGTACTGGTTTGTAAACCCGGACCAGCCCTGTTACACATTATTTTGCAGTTTTCAGCCTCCTTTCAACCCCTATTTCGTACTCAATCCTTTCCTAAACTTTCAACATGTAATCTAGCATGTTTTTACACCAATTAGGCACTCTAAAATTCCTTAAATCATTCCTTAAACTCATCACCCATTTCTTGGTTTCCTTACACCATTTTCCACTCTTAAATCTCCTAGGTTCTTTTCTCCTTAACTAAAACACTTAATTCCTCAAGTTTCTAGGGAAATTTTGACAGAGGTTCACCACAATTTTAACATTCTCAAAGCATCATTTTCATTCACTAAACCTACTCAACTACCATATCCACAAGAGGTGCTACAACACATAAATTTCCTGCACATTCACACATTAATCCCATTGTGCACAAACCTTAAATACTTGGCTCCAAGGCCCTTAAACATTAGTATACACAATACCAAAATGCATCCATTACTTGGTCACTATTGTAGTAGCTTATACAATACTAAAGCAACGTAAATTTTTCTCATTCTACAAGCATTTAAATTCTGTTTGTCATTACATACAAAACTAGCTCAAGGGTAAGCTCATTTACCTTGAATTTGCTAGCTCTTTTTCTTTTCTTCCTTTCTCTTTCCTTCTTCTCCTTTTCTTTGTTCTTGACTTATGAAATCAGTAATGCTACAACCACATTCCCATGGGATACACCACAAGGCTAGTAAGTTTTCTAACTTAGGAATCAAACCTTAACTTATACGAAAATACTTAAAACTCTAAGGAAGTATTACCTTGAACTTCTAGATGAAGCTTTGGGTAGTAAAATGGCAAGGCTCCAACACACCTTTTAAGATTATCAACCGACTTAGAACAACAAGAAGAAGATGGGGTTCCAAATGGTCACCTTCAAGCTTCAAGGAGAGCTACACCCATGGAGATGAAGTTCAAGTTTCTTGATTTTTGAAGGCTGGAAAACAATCTCTAAAGCGAGGGGAATTCAACGGTATACTTTTTGTAGTATTTGGAGGTGATTTAGGCTCTCAAAAATGGAAGAGAATGTTGAGGTAGAAGAGAGTATTCTAAATCACCATTACCAGAGAGGGAGGAAGAAGAAGAGAGTCTGGAACAGAGAGGAGAAAACTTGAGGGAAATGAGGGGGATGGAAGAGAGAGAAATCATAAAGTGCTTTTACTTTATGAGTTTGTCTTTTTGTATATAAGAGTAAAATAAGGAGAGGGAGGCTGAGTGGAAATCATCCCCACTCATACACACACAATGGGTTTATGATTTTTAATTACCAGTGGAGAGGCTATTTTGCTCTTATTACAATTTACACCCCACAACTTCTAGTTTTTGCACTATTCACTAATCGGAACCCGTTTTCCGGAATTTTCTCGTTTATTTAATTTTAATGGCTCTAGGCCTTCACTAACATTTAATTATATATATTTGATGGACTATAATTTTTTATGGGTTCATTAAACCCGCTTAAAGTCACATTTCCCGATTTCCTCGAAAAATGTGCTTTAAGGCTCATTTGCGGTTTTTAATCCATTTTATGGATCCGTTTTCTTCGGAAATTGTTTCTACATATTATTTAGGCATAATTAAGCCTTAGGAACCCACCTATGATCCTAGTCAAGGTCACATAACTCCTACGGTTATGTAACACTCGTTTTTTACATTTTTCGCTTTTTAAGCGTTTTCTCTTTTCTTTTGGTTTTATTTCCTTCACCAATATTCCTTAGGCACCATTAGGCCCTTAAATACCGTATTAGAATAATTTTAATCACTATAGTTAGGTTGAGGGTATTTCAATCTACCCCCCTTAAGGAACTTTGCCCTCAAAGTTGTTCAAAGTTGAAGGATTACTATATTTACTCATTTGACATTTCAATTGTCAAAGTCATACATTACTACTCCTTACCGATTCTCAGATCCGTTGCCCAAGGTATTTACATACAATACTATGCAAGCACAATACACCCCGTGCAAGCACTCCATAATACAATTGCAAGCAATCCAATCGCTACAATCTGCATTCCAACCACCCATCTGGTTTTACAATACACGATACATACATACACTACAACGCTATCCCAAAGCAATGCAAAAATACTTTTTCGTATGATCCCGCAGGCACTCAGGTCATCTAGACACATGACTTCTCTATGTCCTGCTGCCCTTGGCAACATACACAACACACACTGCCACCGTCCTACCGGTCAACTCAGGACCGTTGCTCGTCCGGTGCAGTGGTTTCAAAACTGGTCCTCATTCACAAGTTTGAAGAAAAATCCTTTTTGCAAATTTTGGTTAGAAATCCTTTTCGAAAACACAGTCAACTCCAAATCCAATTTATACTCATTATATCTATTCTATGCGTGATTACTTGTGACCACTTGAAGGGAGCTTCAAGAGTCATTCGACCCTGATGTGATCGGCATCAGTGTTGAACTATCTTTCAACCCTAATTTGTGTTCAGTTTCCCTTGATCTGATCAAGATCAAGTTCGACTTCCCACTTCAGTTTCACACAATCAAATAATTCAATTATTTCCATTTTCTACTTTTTACTTTTCCTAGTCATAATCACAAACCATACATCTCCAAGGGAAGGAATTCATTCCATCAATCATCCTCAATTTTACTCTCTAGTTAATTTACTTAGGAATTCACTACCTATGGGACTTAATTCATCAACTATTACTCCTTCCATCCATTATTCTCAATCATTTCAAATAATCTATCTAAGGAATACAATACTTGTGGAGTTCAGTCCACCAACCATTCTCAATTTGCCTCAAAACAATCACCTAGGGAACTCAACTCCCTCTAGGTTCTACATCGGTTTCATACCGACTCATGCATCGCAATGCCATGTCTAACCTCAAATAGACATATACTATAGGGATTCTCATTCCCCCATGAGTTTCTCTACTCCTTTTTACTAATACTCTCACACGGGAGTTACAAGGTATGTATATTTATATCTATGGTATTCGCATCTCTTGTGCGCAATTACCACAATTACGCTATGAATGAATACATATGTTTATTTAACATAAGTACCAATCATCAGATCAATTCTCATTTGTGCTATGCACACTGTAGTTTATGTAGTTAATACGTGAAACATACACTAAACGGTTTTCGCTCTACTCCCCTTAAAAGGGATTACGCCCACGTAATCTACCATATGTTATCATTGACATTGGTTCACTCAATTCGGGCATCCTGAAGCGTTCTAGCTTCCATACGGTTCATTATACAATGTATTATGGTCAAAGATTTTAACCATACTGACGGTCTGGTCCCCGCTCCAAGAATCATCATTGGAGTTTATTTAACTTATAACCGGTTCGGTTCTAGCCTATTAGGCTTCAAGGCATTGATAATTAGCTATTCTCTCACACTTACTGGGTATATTAAACCTCTGAGCTAGGGCCTACTAGCTCTGCTGCGCGATCCTGATAACTTTAGAGCTTAAGTCGCCCTTTTTGTTATACTAAATGTGTTACACGTCTATCTCTTATCCCTTCTATCTTGGGATATACGGTTTCTCAACCGGCGTGTGGTATCTCTTACCGTGCGTGGCTCATTCTATTACAGATTTTTGTATCCAGTTTTCTAGAAATCCATTTTGTATACTGTTGTATACCTCTATGACTACTCACTTAGTTCTTCTGACTTGTTGTCGGTTGAGGTCTACCTTCTGTGTAGTGCTTCCTCTAGTTATTGACTCCTGGTCATTCACTCATGTAGTGCTATACCAGTATTCTTTTATTGTACGGCCCTGCATTTCATATGCATCGGTCCTTATAATATTTGTAACCTTCTTTCCACTTTCTTCTAGGGGGATTTATATATTGTGATTGTTGGTCTGTTCAACGATCTTCGTGGTTCTTTGGCCCAAGGCTGCACGAATGTCTCTAAGTTTTAGCTTAACTGGCTTGCGCCACATTCATTGCTGCGTTTTCAAATCCTTCGTATTTAGTACGGTCAGTTGTTCAGCTATCGGGTACTCTTGCCAAGTTATTACTCCTCTTATCGAGTTGATCCACTAGGTATTCACTTTCAGTTCCGTATGAAGTTGCATTAGGAATGAACAATGCGTTCCTTGTGCGATCCTTGTTATATGGTTCAGACTATAGGCTTAATGCCTAGTCTGTCTACCAATTCTTGCTTCTCGACTCCGCTGAGTCCAGATAATGGCTTTGTTTCCCATATTATTGTCTAACTGCATTCTCATAGTGGTCGCTTGTTGCGTACCATATTCTTATTCATTACACAAACATTGTTTTCATGGCCTCTGCCACTGTGGTAGCTTGCCTTTATACTTTGCCCATCGTTGGCGCAACTTCTCAACTATTCACTACAACATCTTGCCTTATTTTAATCCCTTCGTGGTGTGAGCACACCGGGAGTTTTCTGGGTTCGTGTGAATGGCGGTCGTTGTATCATGCCGTAATGTCATTATCTTCCCAATGTGAAGGTGTTCTACTTTAAGTTGGGTTTCATGTGTAGGTTAATCTACCTCGCATTCCTTCATCACTTATGATATCATTATCAGGTAGCTTAGCTGTCTAAGGATGAAGTAATTTTTTGGATCACTAGCTCTTTTGAGCGTAGGTCATTTGATGTGTAAAAATACGCACTCACATTGCTTGTTTTTGACGTTCATTGCCTTCTACTTTGGCATTGGGTGTAAGGTCTCGTCGTGCATCTTTGCTTCTCTATGCACATCATTGGGACATCCCAAGGAAACTCCAAGGGTTACTGGTCCCATTCTCTAATAAGAGAGTATACCATCACTGACAAGTGAAAGATCTTGTTGAGGGGTTTATTTCCATCCATAAGTCTCATGACAAGGTTTACTATGTTAGTCTTTGCTTATGTACTCCCACCATTCATACAATGGTTCGTCATTTTCTTGATTGACTACCGAGTGTTCTACTCTTTTAAGTCTCTATGCTCTTTGAGTGTTTTCATTCTACGATCCACATCGTACACATTCCGTGTTTGCTTCTAAGAAGACTACCCTTCGGTCTTCAACCATTACTATCAAAGCTTATTTCTAGTCATACTAGTTTAGGAATTCCACTTCCTTATTCAAATTGTCTTTTGGCAAAAATTACATGCGCGAGTTTGGATGTTGTAGTAGGAGAAAGCCTTTTTTGAGGGTTCACATAATCTTCGCATTGGCGGCCTTATGGTAATGAGAGGTATCTTTACTCCTCTGATTCCTCATAGTGCCCAAGTGTGGGCTAGGTCCATGTTTTCATTATCTAGATTCTTATGCCTTTGTGCTACTCTTACCACAGAAGGTATGAAGGGAAATTAAAAGCCTTGTCAACTGTATACTAGGACGATGGTCTAGTGACAATGACACTGAGGTAGTTCTACTCTAAGATACTCATTACATTGAATTCAACTCGAGCGGTTCGGTCGTTGCTCTATTCATTGTATGAAATAATATCTCTTCTCTAACGGGTGCCATTTTTGGCAATTCTTCTTATTATCCAATGTGGGTTTTGCAACCATTTAAATCCACATAACGTAGTTGTTTCATGGCTTGTATTCCACGTTGCTTCGAGCTATGCTTCTCGCAAGCTGTTGATACATATTTCTACTTCTTCGTATACCATCATATGGTTGGAGGTATTACTGGGCTCCATGACAAGTTGTTGCATTACGCTTCCGTTCATGGGAGGCCCTTTAGGCAATCTGGTGTTAATCAGCGCCTCTTAGTGATTTAGGGTATTTCCTGTTAAGTGGAATCCCTTCAGTGTCCTAACTGAGTGTTCGTTTTAGCTTTTGTGTTCTTATCACGACATTCGTTCAACTGTTGACTTATACACCATTCAAGGACTACTCCTGGGTGTTGTTAGGTTACGCCATTACATCTGGCTAATGTTTATGATATGTTATGTTAACTACACCGCCTTGCGGTATCGTATTTGAACTATCCCATTTAGAGTTATAGTGTCTCCCGTTCTTGGGTAGACTGTTGATACTTTCTCCTTGTGTTCTAGACCGGGTCAAACATCCTCTTTGGTGTGGAATAATATTCCTGGTAGCCATGATGATTGTTCTAGGAATTCTATCCCGTTCATTGAACATTAACGTGTCCGTGTAGGCCTCTACCTTATTGTGTCTAAGCTGGGTACTCACCCGGCTATCATGTGTTTCCTTCACAAAGCTTGAGACATATCCAATGTCAATACTTACCATTCTGTGCTCCTTGCACTATCTAACCCTTATTCGTTCTCCTTAGATGTATTCTCTGATTTCTTTATACTCGTTAGCTTAGTCGCGTTCTTCCCCTTCAATGGTCCGAGATGTCCAACTATCCTGGTTTGAATTTACTTGCTGTCCGTAGAATGTAGTTGACTACTTCCCGTGTTCCGTACACCACTGGTATACATATGTGGGGTACCTTATTGATACTTTGCTACTTACCCGACTAACCTATAAGTAGGTCTGTCAGGCCCGCAAGCTCCTATCGGAGTGCGGTCGTCCCACATCTCATTTTTGTACACTCGTAGTGTTCGTCACACTCCTAGGTGAAGTATTCTGTTGTTAACTCCTCTCATATCGTCCTATATTATCTTATTGTGCATCTTCTGGTTTGGTTGTAAAATCTAGGGGTTTAAAAGAAATATTTGAGTTTTAAAAGAAAAATTTGGGTTTGAAAGAAAAATTTTCATGGCATTTCAATGCCGATTGATTCTGACCAAGTCTAGCTTCTCGCTGACTGGTATAACCTTTAATGCAATGGTCAAGCCGTTAGGCCCTTCCAAGGTTTCATTTTTCAAGTCCTTAGGATGTGTTATCCTGTATTTGCTTCATTGCGATCACGGTACTTTACTAAGTGCTTATGGTTTGTTAAAAATCTTTCTGAATAGTCCTGTTACTACTGCACTTGCCGTGGCAAGTGCGCGGTACTGGTGGTTTTTGGGTAAACCTATACCGGTTACGGTATGGTTTCCACTCGTATTTGGTAGTCTTGTCGACTCTTCCTTGATCCTCTGATCTTAGTTGGCGATCTATTGAGTCACTTCCCAATGATTTTTACACGACTGACATTGGTTAGGGTGCTTCTCCAATCTCGGAGACCCCTACTTACTTGTTCTATGATTTCCTTGTTGCTCGTTCCCACACGTTTACCGTGGTTACCGAGGCTTAACTTGCTTAGGCACTACTTCTGTAGTCTTGTCGGTTTATATCCCGTGAATGTTCTCGTAGCTGTCTGAGCTATGCCGGCCAGGTATTGTAACCTCTTTAGCGTAGTAGTTTTGGAGTTATGCACTCCGGGCTGTTTCCCTAGTCGGTTTGCATACCAATGGTGGTGTTATCTAACCATTGCGGTCCCGTAGACTCATGTCTCGGGTTTGTTACTGCTCTTTTATCCGTTCCATTGTACACTTAGTGCTTCTCTTTCTGCTACTGGTTGTCTAACCAGGTTTCATGGCTGCTAAGCATGTCGCCTCATGCTGTAGTAAATTCCAGTCTCCTTTTGGTTAGGATTCTCATTCTACTGCTATTAAGTGCGAGTATTGTTGTTCAACCGGGAGCCGTCTCTGGTTTTCCAGTTCTTAGAACATACTGTACGACAGATTCCTGTCTTCCATCGGATCATTTCATAACTACCAGATTGGGCTTTCCCGAGTAGGTGAGGTCTTTCCCTCTCTCTGGCATTCTTTCACGAGTTATAACATGATGTGCAGGACGGGTCTGATATTGTAGGTATCCGGTACACACCGGGAGTTCCTAACTAGCGCATCTCTAACACTATCACTCAGCCCTTAGCCCTAAGCTTCTAATTCCTAAATCGGTATTTCCAGTCATTAGAGCGATACTTTGCTTTGATACCACTTTTTGTAACACCCCTACCGCTAATCCCGTAATTACCGTCTAATCACCTCGTACTTCCATACAATCACAGCAGATATTTCATACTCAACGGTAGGTGAAACAATTCTGTTAGCTACCCACGTGACTAACAAGGCCTACTTCCACTACAGCTTCAGTCTGATGGACCGGAATACCCGAGTACAAACTATACAATTCACATTCCAATTCCCAACCGGGTACATACAATTCTCCATTCAATACATTGCTCAATACTTACCATACAATATACCGAGTCTTCTAAGGTACAATTCCAAAGTACAACCTTTCTCACAAGCCTATACATACTTATCAAAAGTCTAACCTCCTACCATATCTCACAAGTCTACATGCTTCCCCCAAAATACACAAGGAGTACCACTTGGTACACCGACACTTCAAAGGGCTACAAGTCCGTATACAAATAATACACCGTCCAAGTTATTCCCTAGCTAAACAAAGCATAGCGAACCGGTCTCAACTTCGGCCAGATCAGCTTCGGGTACCTGGAAAATAAAAACAGCGCCCCAAGGGGCTCAGCAAATTGTTGCGCATGAAATTCGCATACCCCGCGTGCTAACGAGGGTACGCCGACTACTTTGTCGAATACAAGAAGTTCATTTTATACATGCATACATGCTATTACGGAAAACATTACAATCATACAAGGTATATACATGCAAGGATACCGTACATACAAATGGAAGGCAATACACAAGTCATCCAAACAAGGTGATACACTTCTCAAATCCGTACTTCATTCTTTGTTAGCCAGTTACCCATCCTGGTTAATCGGATGTTCTTTACTCTTTTACTCGGGACCATATGACTTACACTAGTCTTGGTCTTACTCATACAAATACGTACTTACTTACATTATACTCAAGTTAATTCGTTGTGACCTCCGGGCAGAGACTTACACCGTCTCACCACCGGGCTTTAGGGTGGCTCACTAATCCAGGTTGCTACCCATTTAAGGGGTTTGGACCATGGAAAAGATTAAGGCCAAGAATCGGATCCAACCTCTTGTGTCTCCTCATCCTCACGCGTGGCTGAAACTATATCGGGCTTCTTACTTACTCCATTTTACCAATTTACTCAAAGTTAGAGGGGTTGCATAGTTAGTGAGTTAGTGAGAATCATTCACATTCACTAAGTCAAGGGTTAGCACAAATGCACAACCACAATCAAGCACTTCATCATCATTCATACATTTCATGAATTATACAAACTACAAGTTCAAATACAAGTCAACAAGAAACAATACATTACAAGTACAATAAGGTGCAATAAATCCGATTCATGCATTTTATCTTATTTAGGTGATCACATAGCACACAAACACACAAGTCAGAGTAGCCAAGGTAGCATACAGGACATGAGAAAATCATACCGTCCACCGTGGTTCTCGGGTTGCCGACTCTCCTCCGGAGTCTAACATTTCCAATCCTATACATACATAGAATCGGGCGGTTAATTATCTATAATTAACCTACCCCATTTCATCTTTAGTGTTTCCCGATTTACAACTACTAATTCCTTACAATTCAAATTCATTCACATAAATTACTTACTTCTCAAGCTTGCTTACACTCCTAATGACCTTTATATGTCATTAATTAAGTCTTAAAAATCTTATAATATCATTACCATTCAAACCCTCATCATTAAAATGCATTAAAACACATTCTGGTGAAATTTTGGGGTGGTCCGGGTTTGTGTCCGGGGTTACAAACCCGGACCAAAGCTGGAAAACAACATTCTACCTCATTTTACTGTGGTCCGGGTTTGTGTACCGGGATGCAAACCCGGACCAACCTGTGTTGTGAGTTTCTGGCATGTTTTTGGGGTGGTCCGGGTTTGTGTACCGGTTTGTAAACCCGGACCAGCCCTGTTGCACATTATTTTGCAGTTTTTCAGCCTCCTTTCAACCCCTATTTCATACTCAATCCTTTCCTAATCTTTCAACATGTAATCCAGCATGTTTTTACACCAATTAGGCACTCTAAACTTCCTTAAATCATTCCTTAAACTCATCACCCATTTCTTGGTTTCCTTACACCATTTTCCACTCTTAAATCTCCTAAAACTCATGCTACAGAATTTTGTTTTCTTTCTTTCTCATACTCAATGGTTCTTCAACTAATGCCATCTAGCTATACTTACATTATCTCATCCAAGGTTCTACTCAATACACAATTTCTCTTCTAATCCAAAAACCAAGGTGACTAGCCACTCAAGTTCACCTCTACAACACCTAGTCATTCCTTGGTTCTTTTCTCCTTAACTAAAACACTTAAGTCCTCAAGTTTCTATGGAAATTTTGACAGAGGTTCGCCACAATTTTAACATTCCCAAAGCATCATTTTCATTCACTAAACCTACTCAACTACCATATCCACAAGAGGTGCTACAGCACATAAATTTCCAGTACATTCACGCACTAATCCCATAGTGCACAAACCTTAAATTCTTGGCTCCAAGGCATTTAAACATTAGTATACACAATACCAAAATGCATCCATTACTTGGTCACTATTGTAATAGCTTATACAATGCTAAAGCAACATAAATTTTTCTCATTCTACAAGCATTTAAATTCTGTTTGTCATTACATACAAAACTAGCTCAAGGGTAAGCTCATTTACCTTGAATTTACTAGCTCTCTTTCTTTTCTTCCTTTCTCCTTCCTTCTTCTCCTTTTCTTTGTTCTTGACTTATGAAATCAGTAATGCTAGAGCCATATTCCCATGGGATACACCACGAGGCTAGTAAGTTTTCTAACTTAGGAATCAAACCCTAACTTATAAGAAAATACTTAAAACTCTAAGGAAGTATTACCTTGGACTTCTACATGAAGCTTTGGGGTAGTAAAATGGCAAGGCTCCAGCACACCTTTGAAGATTATCAACCGGCTTAGAACAACAAGAAGAAGATGGGGCTCCAAATGGTCACCTTCAAGCTTCAAGGAGAGCTACACCCATGGAGATGAAGTTCAAGTTTCTTGATTTTTGAAGGCTGGAAAACAATCTCCAAAGCGAGGGGAATTCAAGGTATACTTTTTGTAGTATTTGGAGGTGATTTAGGCTCTCAAAAATGGAAGAGAATGTTGAGGTAGAAGAGGGTCTTCTAAATCGCCATTACCAGAGAGGGAGGAAGAAGAAGAGAGTCTGGAGCAGAGAGGAGAAAAACGTGAGGGAAATGAGGGGATAGAAGAGAGAGAAATCATAAAGTGCTTCTACTTTATGAATTGTCTTTTTGTATATAAGAGTAAAATAAAGTGAGGGAGGCTGAGTGGGAATCGTCCCCACTCATACACACACAATGGGTTTCTGATTTTTAATTACCAATGGAGAGGTTATTTTGCTCTTATTACAATTTACACCCCACAAGTTCTAGTTTTTGCACTATTCACTAACCGGAACCCGTTTTCCGGAATTTTCTCGTTTATTTAATTTAACTGGCTCTAGGCCTTCACTAACATTTAACTATAGATATTTTATGGACTATAACTTTTTACAGGTTCATTAAACCCGCTTAAAGTCACATTTCCCGGCTTCCTTGAAAAATGTGCTTTAAAAGGCTCATTAGCGGTTTTTAATCCATTTTATGGATCCGTTTTCTTCAAAAATTGTTTCTACATATTATTTAGGCATAATTAAGCCTTAGTAACCCACCTAGGATCCTAGTCAAGGTCACATAACTCCTACAGTTATGTAACACTCGTTTTTACATTTTTCACTTTTTAAGCGTTTTCTCTTTTCTTTTGGTTTTATTTCCTTCACCAATATTCCTTAGGCACCATTAGGCCCTTAAATACCATATTAGAATAATTTTAATCACTATAATTAAGTTTGGGGTATTTCACAAGGTCAACCTATAGGCCATAGGGCCCACCTCCTCAAGCACCTCAAACGGACCCACAAACCGAGGACTGAGCTTGCCTTTCTTGCCAAACCGAACCACTCCACGGACTGGAGAAATAGTCATATACACATGGTCCCCATCCTGAAACTCAAGCGGACGACGTCTCTGATCTACATAACTCTTCTATCGGATCTAGGCAACCAACAGACGTTCCCTAATGGTCCTAATCTTATCCATAGCTCCCTGAACTAACTCCGGCCCCATAATCACCCTAATCATCCCAACAAATAGGATCTGCAACGCTTACCATAAAGTGCCTCAAATGGGGCCATCCCAATACTCACCTGAAAGCTATTATTATATGCAAACTCATTCAGTGTGATGTGCTGATCCCAACTGCCACTGAAATCTAACACATATGCCCTCAACATATCCTCTAGGATCTGACTAATCCTCTCTGTCTGACCGTTGGTATGAGGATGATACGCAGAGCTGAATGCCAAATTCGTCCCCAAAGCCTTATGCAGGCTACGCCAGAAACAAGACACGAATCTCGATCTCTATCTGAAACAATAGACACCGGCACCTCGTGCCATCTCACAATCTCATCCATATATAGCCGAGCAAGGCGCTCAAGGCTAAAAGTCTTCCTAACTAGAAGAAAATGGGCTGATTTCATCAATATATCCACAATCACCCACAGCGCATCAAACCCCAAAGACGTCCTAGGCAATCCCATAATGAAGTCCATCCCTACATACTCCCACTTCCACTCAGGAACGGGAAGGGGCTGTAGAAGACCAGCAGGCTGCTGGTGCTCAGCCTTCACCTGCTGACAGGTCTGGCAATGAGTTACAAAGTCTAAAATCTTGTGCTTCATATTCGTTCACCAAAATGACTCTCTGAGGTCCCGGTATATCTTCACACCTTCTGGATGTACCAAATAAGGAGCTCCATGAGCCTCCTACATAATCTCATGACGTAGGAACGCATCACCGGGGACACAAACTTTGCCTCTGTAGCGCAGACAACCATCATCGGACACTGAGAAATCTGACTCCTGATCATCGGACAATATCTCTTGAATTCTGCATAATTCAGCATCTACCATCTTACCAGCCCTGATCCGATCTATCAAAGTTGGTTGCACCTGAAGAGCAGCTATCATCCTAGCGCTATCAGATCGAACGACCTGAACTCCCATACGCTGAAGCTCTAACGTCAACCTCTGAACTCCAGAAAACGAACAAGCAAGACCTGTCATACCTCTACGACTCAAGGCGTCTGCCACCACATTCGCTCTACCAGGATGGTAGAGGATCTCTAAATCATAATCATGCAACAGCTCCAACCATCTCATTTGTCTCAAGTTCGGCTCCTTCTGCATGAACAAATACTTGAGACTCTTATGCTCCATGTAGACCTTACATGTCACACCATAAAGGTAATGCCTCCAGATCTTTAGAGCAAAGACCACAACTGCCAACTCCATGTCATGGGTCGGGTAATTCTCTTCATACGGCTTAAGCTGAAGTGAGCCGTGAGCCACCACCTTACCCTGCTGCATCAGAACACAACCCAAACCTCTGTGAGAAGCATCGCAGAAAACCTCAAATCCATCTGTCCCAGAAGGCAACGCTAGAACTGGAGCGGTTGTCAACCTCCTCTTAAGCTCCTGAAAGCCCTCATCACACGCCTTGCTCCACTCATACTTGACACCCTTCATAAGAAGGTGAGTGTAACGCCCCTATTTAAAATAAATACAACGGAATAAAAACTCTAATGGTGATTACAGATCATCGGGTTCCAAAACACCCGGTACCAACCTCACCAATTACAACCATTACAATTATCTAAGTTACGGTCTGAACTCAAGAAAACAACGTAAACAAAATAACTTCCTAATTCCCATCCCAATCACTCATGCTCTTCGTGGCCACCTGTATAAACAATTCGTACCTGCAAGATGAAACCAAGCAGCCCACCCCGGGAGGAATGAGTCAGTTCCCTGGAATGGAACTGGTACAATTCTCCAAAACAATATTTAAAACATAACTCTTCAAAATAAATAGTAACTTGAAATCAAACTCTTGAAAGTAAAACAGGGAAACAAGACACTTTAAAATCACCAAGACAAATATAACAAGTTAAGGATAAAGATAAATAATAAAAAGGTAAAGTTAGTCAATCCAAAAACCACACCATGAGTTAGTGAACATCCAATGCTCAAGTTAGAACCAATTCCAGTTAGGAGTAGAAAGACCCAAGTAGTCACAAGGACTAGGAATGGAAAGATAGATATCCAAGAACCAACAACTCAAGAGTGGAATAAAACCAATTGGGAGAGATGGCCCCCACCGCCAAGTACGTCCTTTTAGGACAGGGGATATATAGCCCCTCACTGTTTACTACGTCCCTTTTGGGACAGGGGATATACAGCCCCTCACTGTTTACTACGTCCCTTTTGGGACAGGGGATATACAGCCCCTCACTGCTACCATTGAAGACGCGCGCACGTCACAACAAAAGATTCAGCTCATGGATGAAACAATATCCAGAGTCAAAGGAAGAATTACCAAGATTGTCCTTTTCCATATTTCCAGTAGATCACTAACTACACCAGAGCAATACCAAAACACTCAGTCCTACAGAGTGCAGAAGCGTAAACCCTAGCCAGTTAATGTCTAATGAAACAACCAAACAGAAGGTACCAATAACCACGAAAGTTTCACATTCAAGGCTCAGTTAGGCACATCAAGCTGAGTTAGTCACACAAACAGTTTTCCTTAGAAATCAATTTAAGAACAGTTGGCGTTTTCCAAAGCATTCCACAAAGCCCATTAGCAAAAGTATCTGAGTACGAGAAATCGTACCTGGGTAACACTGTAGCAGTTCTAGTCAACTTGCGCAAACAATCAACAGTACTCTAAAGAATATTAAAGGTAGTCTATCATCAATCACTTGTAGCCTATGTTAAGCTTAAATAAACTCCTCCCTCTTTTTCCTAGGTCTCAATTGTCTTTTAAGCCCTCACTTAAATGTTATGTATAATCTTTGACTTGTCTTAGAATGTTGTATAACTCAAGGTTGTAAGACCAAGGAACGTATCTTATTAACACTTGTTAATTGTTCCACTCTTATCCACTTTACCCATACTTAACCATAATTCTCACATTTAAGACCTTTACAACATAAGTGCATTATATGTTATCCAGTCAATCTTAGGATTCCAATAACAATTCTTAAGCTCAATACTTTTATTCTTAATTTAGAATAAACATCGTATTATGACCTATGATAGGTTTATCTTCGGATACTATACTATTATTTACAATGTACTGATTATGTATTTTATCAATATTACTAAATAATCCATTATGATTAAGTTTCCCCTTAGGCCTTAACCTAATTAAGATCTACATCTTGTATATTGGAATCATAGTGTCGTAGATACATTTTATTATATCTTAATTGAGCCACTAAACTCAATTATCACATCCTTAGTTCAGAATGACTTTCTATTATAACTGTCTAATAATCTTGTCATAAGATGTTGAACTACCTCTCATATTGAAATAACTATATTATTATTAACTTAGACTTATCGAACCCTTACATTTAGTATTCACAAGATATATTATTTACTTTATCATTAACTATATAATAAGGTGTTTTAAGATAACCTTTTATGTATCCTTGCTTACATTCAATTTCCTAAATGTTTTATTTTTACACACATTCCCTCCATAGACTATCTATAATCCTTTTATACTAAACCTCCATAAATTCAAGTCTTAAATACGTTTTAAATTATTTACAAAACCTAAGGTTTCAAAGGAGTAACATAATAAATTATTTTCCTTTATTATGTTTTAGGACAAACATTATATCTTAACATAAGGTAAAATTTATCCAAGAATTAAATTCTGATTCGTAAGTGAAATTGTGAATTATATAATAAGATAATCTATTCCGAAAAATCCTCATACCTTATATTCAAATGACATATTAATACTTTCAGTGTCGTAGAGTAGATCAATATAATCTCTTATGTAACTTAGTTTTATCTAATAAAAGGTTCAAAGGTTTTAAGTATCAAATTCCTATTTATAAACCTTTCTATAAATTCTAACTACTAAATACCTCACTTAATTGTAAACTCACATCCTAAGTATTGGTAATTAATGTTATAAATGTATTTCATATGGCTTATATAATGCCAAGAAATTTAAGGATTATTATTTAGATAAATTTCCAAATCATAGTTTAATATAGTTTTATATCATAATCCTTTTAATGATTTTACCTTAAAATAGTAAGTTATATTTTAATACCATAAATGTTAAGAAATGATTAAATCTAGACTTACTAATCCACCTCACATTTAGATGTAAAAGTATTTTATTTATTTTATTACTGTTTATATATTAAGAACATTTAGATGTAAAAATATTACATTTATTTATCATTAATTATAGAATAAGATCTATTGGTGTAACATTTTATGTAATCTAATCACAATTTTTCCTAAGTTTTAACTTATTAATTACTTAACCCAATTTTAGATTTACATTCTGGTCATTGACAAATAATACTATACATGTATTTTAATACGGTTTATATAAATCTTAGAAATTCAAAGATAACTCTTTAAGTTTAATAATCATAATTTAATACCGCCTCATATAATATTCTTTTATTAGTATTATGTATAGGTCTAGTTTATCTCATTAATTCCTTCATATTATATTTTCTATAAGGTATTTTATTTCTTTTATTTATGTTTAGTATATATATATATACTAGGATTTATTCAAGACATTCTTTGTGTAGTTTTATTGCATTTAACTATTTATATTAACTTTTACACATAGCTACATCCAATATATGGTTTATAAAATAAAGTATTTTCCTTAGTTTCAATTAAGTATATTAACTACCATATTGTATAATTAATATAAATGCAGATTAATTTAGTTCCCTGATTTAACCTAAGTTACTATTTTATTTCTTTTATATATATGTATAGATATTTACCTCACTTAAAATTTTATACCTAAAAATATTTATTAACATTCTGGATTAAATGTTAGTTTAGTCTTATTATATTTTCCCCAACCTATAAAGTTCATTAATCAACTATACTTTAATTTTTCGGTTACATTAAAAACCATATATTATAAGTTATTCTTATGAAAAATTCATAAACACAATTTTTAAACCCATTTACCATTGTCCAAAAATTCCCAAATTTAATATACAGTAACCATAACATTTTAGACATATTATAAATTTTTTTTTCATAAAAATATCTTTTTAATTTAATTAAATAATTCCATAATACCCGTAACTTACAAAAATCATAACTTACGTTTAAAAACTCCAAAACCATATTAATTTACATCAAAATAAACTAGAGCTTATAAGGAATCTATGGTTAAAATTTCAAGTCACAATACATTCGGGAAGGTATTTAAATTAATTCAACAAGTTAGGGTTTAATTCTGGAAACATTAAAACTCATAACCAACTTAAACTCCCCAGATCTAATCTCGGCCGTCCGTTCCTAAAACCTACGATCGGACGGCCGAAAATCCTCGAGTTCATCCCCAATCCCCAGCGCATTACCCGAGTACTAATCTGTTGATTTCTCTCAACTCACAGAACCAAATTCGATGATTTTTGTTTCTATGGATTCAAAATTCTCTTGCGGTTCTAATGGTACCAATTTTGTGAATTATCGTGCGACGATCTGGGATTTCGATTCTGGGTTCAATCGACTAGGGTTCTTACCGGTTTCGGTTCGAATTTCGACAAATTCACCCAATGTAGTACGTAATTGGTTAAATTGACATGGGGTATGTTCGGGAATGCAAAGACGAATGACATTGTCGGAGGAATTGACCGGAAACTTGCCGGAAGTGTGCCAATCGAGGAAAACAAATCTGATTTTCTGGAAAGCTTCGACTTTTACGGGTGGTTGAGGGTCAAACTTTAGACACCTCTCTCCTCCAAACGGTTGGGAATTAGCTTTGGTCATAAACATGAAAGTTGTATAGGGAATAGAGATCTTCAAAACGAGCTAAAGAACACGAAATCTGGCTGAGAAACGAAGAAGTTATGGCGAGACGAATCTTACCTGAAATCGAAGGAAAACTGGAATCTGCAGTTTCGGTTTCGTAGGGTGGCTAGTTTGGATCGAATTTCCGGTTGATTTAGGACGAACTAGGTTTAGTGTGAGTTATGGTTGTAAAGAGGAAGTGTAGGAGAAGACAACAAAGAAGACGACACTCAAAAATTCCAAACGATGAGAAAGTTATGAAGGTCACAAGTTAGGGCAAAAACTGGTTACGGTTTCCGGAAAAATAGGAGATAAAATTGACTAAGTGTTGGGCGCGTATCCCGAGGCGCGCGGGTGAGTCAGCAGACTTGCCACATCAGCATTTTTTCAAAATTTTGGCTCTAAACTTCATTTGATCATAACTTTGACTAGGATGATCCGTTTTTGACGTTCCTTTTATCAATCTTCATGGTTTTCCATAACCTTTTTATTGATATAGGTTTCATGAGCTAGTTTGACCATTCTCAAAAAGTCAACCCTAGCAAGGGTTAATAAGCTTTAAAGTTTCTATAATTTTATATTGACTTTTATGTTTCAAAACAATGTTCCAACTCTTTCTAAAATCTTTATAATATACTTGGAGTGTTTAGAAATTTTTCCAAGATTTATTGACTTATAAATCTTATTATTAAATTCATAATACTATATAATAATATATAATAATTTAATACTTAATAGTATTCTTTAGGGTTAAATAGAAGAAATCCTCTAAATTAATTTCCATAATTCCACATAATATTTATATTCATAATTCCATACAATACTTTAATATTAAATAATATTAATTAAGGTTCCATACAATACTTTAATATTAAATAGTATTAATTAAGGTTTAACAAAAGAAATCCTCTAAATTAATTTAGGGGTATTTCAGTGAGTCAAGGGAGACACAATCTTGGAGAAACCCTCCACGAACTTCCTATAATAACCAGCCAAACCTAGGAAGCTACGCACCTCAGATACACTAGTGGGTCTCGCCCACTCCATAACTGCCCTGATCTTGTCCGGATCAACAGAAATACCGTCCCTCGAGACTACATGACCAAGGAAGACCACTCTATCAAGCCAGAACTCGCACTTCTTCAGCTTGGCGGCAACTCGCTCTCTCTCAAGGTCCGAAGCACAACTCTCAGATGCTCCTTATGCTCCTCAGCACTCTTGGAATACACCAAGATATCGTCGATGAAGACATCCATAAAAGAATGTAGAAAAGGCTTGAACACTCGGTTCATCATATCCATGAAGAACGAAGGGGCATTAGTTAAACCAAAAGTCAGGTCTAGGAACTCGTAATGCCCATAACGCGTCCTGAAGGTGGACTTAGGCACATCCTCAGCTGATGGTACCCAGAACAGAGATTTATCTTCAAAAACATAATCGCTCTAGTAAGCTGGTCAAAGAGTCATCAATGCGGGGGAGGGGATATCTATTCTTGATGGTCACCTTATTTAACTCACGGTAGTCAATGCACAACTAGAAGATGCCATCCTTCTTCTTCACGAACAACACAGGCGCTCCCCAGGGAGACACGCTAGGGCGAATGAAGCCCTTATCTAGAAGGTCCTACAGCTGAACCTTCAGCTCTGCCGGGCTCATGCGGTAGGGGGCCTTAGAAATAGGCTGAGTCCCCGGCGCTAACTCGATCAAGAACTCCACCTCACAATCTGGTGGTAGTCTTGGCACATCGTCTTGGAAGACCTCAGGAAACTCACACACAACAGGGATGTCCTCCAGACGGGATCTTTCTCAAACCTCAGGCACATTTGTAATACCCCGGACCTAATAATGGGATTAAATTACTCTAATATGATTATTAAGGGCCTAATGGTGCCTAAAGAGTATTGGTAAAAAGAATAAAACCAAAGAAAAAGAAAAACGCTTGAAAAGCGAAAAACGCTAAAATGCGCGTTAAATGAGTGTAAGAGATATATGATCTCGAGAGGGTCCGAGATGGATTCCTAAGGCTTAGTTAGGCCTAATTAGTATACGGGAATGATTCCCGAAGAAAACGAATCCAAATAATGGATTAAAACGATAACGGAGTTTTAAAGCACGTTTTTCGAGAAAACCCGAAAACGCAACTTTAAGTGGTCAAACGGACCCGTAAAAATTATGTTGATTAAATAACTATAATTAAGAATTAATGGAAGCTTAATAACCATTAAAAAATTAAACAGGAAAATTCCGGAAAACGGGCCCGGTGAGTGAATAGTGACAAAACCGGGAGACGAGACGCCATTTCGAAAATCGAAAAACGACCCGGGCTATTAATTAATATGGGTCGGTTTTAATTAATATGTGTACCTCTTAATAGCTTGTAGCTATTTGGTAATAGGACAAAGAATAAGTAAAGTAAAAAAAAGAGGGAATAGTATAAAGTAACTTAAATACACTCTCACCTCTTCTTTTTCCTCACTCACGATTTCCCCTCCCTCCAGACCGAGCTCCTCCTTCCTTGCCTCTGTAAATGGTGATTTCAAAGAGCAAGCAACAGCCCATCTTCTTCCTCCTCTCATTCACTCATTTCTCCACCAAATCACACAAAAATTATACCGCTAGATTCGTATCGGCGAGAGCTTCGATTTCCACCCAGCAAAGTCTTGATTCCTCCACCTTCATCTCCATTGACGTTGGAGCTTTTGAAGTTTGAAGAGTTGGTTTCAACCCTTCTCTCTTCCTTAATGCCTTAAGGTATTAATAAGTAAGTGTTTGGACCATTTCAAGCTTGTTCTACAATTTGGAGAATTTTCCTCACGTTGAAATTTTCCCCCATTCTAGCCGTGAGCTCCTTGCCCTTGTGGAGTGTTGGAAATGCCCATTTGATTGCCAAGCTAGCCATTTGGTTATTCTAAGGTAATACCTAAACTAAACTTTGAAAACTAGCTTTTTAATATGTTAGGTTGTGTGGAGAGATTGAAATTGACTTGTGGTTTATATGTGTGATGGGATATGGTTGTAGTTAGCAATCCATAATCCTTGTGTGGTGTGGAAAACAAGAAGAGAAGAGGGAACAGATAAAGAGTAAGAAGAGAGTGAAAACCGAAAGTAAACAAGGTAAAGAGCTTACCTTGTGCTTGTTTTTATTTTCTTTGTGAAACCTATGTTGGTGTGGTGTAAATAACCTTGAGCTTGTGTAGTCTTGGTACTACAATATTCATAGCTGAAGATAATGTTTTAATGTGTGGGAGTGTGTAAATAAACCTTGAAGTTAGGTTAGTGCACTTATGTGAGCAAATGGGACTTTGATGTGTTGTTTATGTTAAACCAAACAGGTGGGAAGAAGTGCTTGTGAGTTGATTTTAGTGTGGTGAAAATGCTTAGTAAAGCAAGTAAGTGCTGTCAAAATTTACCTAGGAATGGAAAGTCTTGAGTGTTCTATGATGAGAAGAGACTAGGTGTGCTTAAGAGGTTTAAGTGAGTAGTAATGGTTTGCAAAAATCAAGCTAAGGAGAAAGGTGTATTAGGAGTAAAGATAATGTCATTTGAGTGCTAAGAATGACATTGGTGAGGGAAGTTTGAATGGTATAATGATGCAACCAGAATCTGTTACAAGAGTTGAACAAAACAAGAAAACTAGTTATGGAATACAAGTGATGTTGAGTGAGAATTTGGGTAAGGTTTGAGCCTATGATTTGAAGAGTTTTAGAGCATGTTTTAAGGTGATTAAATGTGTGGAAAACTTGTGGAAAGTTTATGGAAAGATTAAGGGTGGTTTAAGGATTGATTTGGAGTGGAAAAATCAAGTTTGGAGCAGGTTTTAGCAGGGTCCGGGACTTGGTCCTTGGACAAAGTCCCGGACCACACCTAAATTAAGGCCGAGAGTGCAAGTGCTATGTTGGTCCGGGACTATACTCCAGGAAAAAGTCCCGGACCAGGTGTTGTTTTTCACCCGAGAGTTATTTAATGAATTGGTCCGGGACTTAGGGTAAGGACCAAGTCCCGGACCACCCCGAGAAACCTACAGAGAGTGTTTTAAAGGGTTTAAATGATGGGGGTTTGATTGTTAATGATGTTATAAGATGTTAAGGTCTTGTTTGGTGACATGTAAAGACCCTAGGAAGTGTGATAAAGTGTTAGAAGTGATTGAGAAGTGAGAACTCAAATTGACAAGAGTAAAACCGAGTTAATGGGATAACGGGGTAAATACGGGAATAGCATTTTATTATGTACCGTATGAGTTTAGTGTTACAATAATGTTTGAAACATTATCAGAGAGTCGTGCGTGACCCGAGCATGGTGAGATGACACGGTAAAGTAAAAACCCGGTGAAAGGTATGATTTTCTCATGCCCCGTATGCTAACCGAGTTACTCTGATTTGTGTGTTTGTGTGCCGGCTTAATCAAGATAAAGCATGAAAATAATCCCTTGTTTGATTATGTATGCCTTGATGTATGTTGTATGAGCTAACATACTTGTATGCCGGTGTGTCTAACAGAGTGCCTAGACCGACTCATAGTGAGTATTGATGACTAATAACCCGTAGTACGGTAGTCTCATAAGCAATGGAAATATGCAAACAACAACAAACTATCGATTAAAGTATAACGATATCGCAAACATATGAACTCCCTAGAATGTGAGGAGATGTACGGGTTGAGTAAATACCCGATAACGGTTAGAAAACCTTATTGAAACAATCCACGAAATAAATATGAGTGGAGAGATAAATGAACCTCCATCGAGAGGATTGAAGTTAATCCAATAATGTGAACTTATAAGGAAGGTAAAAGAGACCTAGGGGATTAGTAACTCCCTTGAGACATGGTCGACCTCCTATAAGAGGGTTTACCCGGTATAAGAATATAACCAAAAGTATGAGTACATGTATTGTAAAGGTAACTCTTAAACCTAAGATTAACCAAACTTGAGTAATTCCCTAAGTCATTAGAAACATCGAGAATGATGCTTCTAGACTAATATACATGATATAATTATAACTCCGAGGGAGGAGTATATGGGAATGTGAGTAGTCCGAGAGTAGTCGGACCTAGTAAAAAGAGTTAGGAACTAAGAGAGAGTTCCGTGAGCTAGTTGAACCTTCCCACCATGCTAGACCCAGAGTAGGGTCGAAACCGGGAAGTAAGACTATGCTAGAGAGCCATGAGTTTTGGCTTAAGTATGTAATAAGAGTAACGAGCGTGACGTAGGAGACCTGTAGTGTCTCGAGAATCTACAAGAGCTTGAATAAGAATAAACCCAAGAGTGTGGGTGAGATAATGAGATAAATAACCCGAGAGAAAGGGTGAGTATATGTATGAGTAACCCGGAGAAGTGGGTAAGTATATGAATAAGTAGCCCAAGAGAATGGGTGCGTATACAATTAAGTAACCCGAGAGAGCGGGTGAGTTATTGAATAAGTAAACACGGCATAGTGAGGAATAACCCTCAATGCCTAAGAGTAACCAGTTACCACTAACAACATTGTTATGTTAGTTAGGAATCGTGTTCCGTGAGTGGATGTAGATTCCTTGTGTGATATACATATATATTGTATTGCCATGATGCATGTTGTTTGATTAAAATGAACTCCATGTATATCCGACCCAAAGTAGTCGGCGTACCGCGGTTAGCACGCGGTATATGCGAATTTCATGCGCAGCGTAAGCTGACCCCCTAGGGGGAACGTTTTTAGTGTGCAGGTACTTGAAGCTGACCACCGTTCGAGAGAGTAGGACGGGGACTGCTGTGAGCATGGGTAGCTAAATTGTAATTACTTATGCGTATGAATGAGGTGTAAGTCCGAGTATGTTATCGGCATCCGTATATTGTAGACTCGGTATAGTAGAGATATGAGTCGAGTAATGTATTTGTATGGAGTACTCGGTTGTTCCAGTTCATCAGACCGTTACGGTAGGTAAGTTTAGCCTGGTTAGCCACATGGGTGGCTAACGGCGTTGTTTCACCCCTCGTTGTAATTAGAGTTCCGCTGCGTGAGTAAGTGTAATTAGTAACGGATTACGAGGTAATGACGAGATTAACGGTTGGGGTGTTACAAAAATGGTATCAGAGCGAAGTATCGCTCTGATGACTGGAAATACCGAGCTTAGGAAATACCGAGTTAGGATATAGAGACTTAGGGCTATGGGTTGAGTGGTAGCGTGAGAGATGCGCTAGATAGGAACTTCCAGTATGTTCTGGATACCTACAATACCAACCCGCCCTCCACAACCCCCGTATTAAAAGTTCGGGAAAGAACGCCAGAGACGGGGAAAACCCAATCTGGCAGTTATATAATATTCAATATGAACTAGAACCTGTCATGCGGTAAATCCCGAGAACCGAGAATCCCGGAGACGGATCCCGCAGGAACGATAATAACCGCACTTAATGGCGGGAGATCAAGAAATCCTAATCCAAGGAGACTGGAATCTGTGGCAGCTTGGGGCGACATGCTTAGCAGTCGCGAGAACCTGGCTAGCCGAGCAGTAGCAAGAAGAAAGCACTAACCGTGCAAGAAGGCGGATTAATGAGAAGCAATGATAGTAACAAAAACCGAGACACATGTCTACGGACCGCCATAATTAAATAATACCATCAACGGTACATTAACCGACTAAGAATCTAGTCAAGAGTAGATACACCCACCCTGCCGCACCAAAGAGGTTGCAATACTTAACTGATACAGCTTAACAATACGAGCATAGCTACGGGATATACCCGAATGGGGACTACAGAAGTAGTGCCTAAATACTTTAACCTCGGTAACCACAGTAAAGATGTGGGAACGAGCAACGAGGTAGAACAAAGCACTAAGTAATTAAGGAACTCCGAGAGTGGAGGAGCTCCTAAATGAACGACAGTCATGTCAGAGGAATGACAATCAGCTAAGGAGCACTTATCCAACTAGAGGATCAAGGAAAGAGCCAACGAGGCTACCAGATACAATGTGAACAATACCGTGACCGGTATGAGTTAACCCAAAAACCGCCTGTACCGCGCACTTGCCACGGCAAGTGCAGAATTAACGGGACTTTAAGAAGAGCTTTGACAAGCGACCAGTTACTTAGCAAGTACCAAGACCGGCAAGAGAAGCCAATATAGCACCACAAACCCTAAGAATTGTGAAACGAAACCTTGAAAAGGCATAACGCGTGATCAGTGTATAAAGAACATACCGGCCAGCAAGAAGCTGGACTGGGTAAGAATCAGCCGGCATTGAAATGCCATGAAGAGCTTACTTTTAAGCCCGAATTCTTTCAAACATAAATTTTCCAAAAACCCCCGAATTTTAAACCAAACCAGAGAATGACGGTAAGTTATCATAGGACGATATAAGAGGAGTGGCAACAGAATACTTCACTTAGGCGTGTGACCGACACTACGGTATACTAAACGAGACATGGAACAACCGCACTCCAAAGGAGCTTGCGGCTGACAGACCAGTTATGAGTTAGTCGGGTAAGTGGTAACGTATCAATAAGATACTCCATGTATGTATACAAGTAGAGTACGGTACACGGGAAGTAGCCACTCCATACTACGGACGAAAGAGCCAATTCACACAAGACATTGGACACCTCGAATGATCAAAGAACACAAGGAAGCTTACCAAGTTAAGGGAGTCAAGAATCCAGTAAGATGATGGATCTAAGGACATAGCGTGGAGAAGTGCTAGAAGCACAGAGTATTAGGTATGGACATTGGATATGCCTTAAGAGATACATAATGACTGGGTGAATACCAGTGTAAATAATACGGCGAATGCCTAAATAAACTTATTAATGTACGATAAACGGGATAGAATTCCCACTCTATACCTCACTGAAGAGAATAATGACCTGACCCAGAAGGTATTAGAAGGCACCAAGGATCTACCCAATAATGGGAGACATTACAACCCTAAACGGGATAGTCAAGGACATAGCCGCAAGGCGAAGTCACAACTGAACATAACCATGAGTACAAGCCAGATGTAATGGCATTACTCAGTAACACCCAGGAGCAATCCGAGAAGGGTGCCGGAGTCAACAGTAGTTGAACGAAACATCGTGTTGAGAACACAAGTGCTTAAGCAAACACTCGGGTAGAACCCGAAGGGATCCCTCGTAACACGGGATACCCTAAAATGCTAGAGGGCATGAATTAGTATCACAATACTTTAAGGGTCTTCCAAGTACGGAAGAGTGGTGAGACAACCATATCAAAGAGCCCATAAATACCTCCTAACCATTTAATGGCATACGGAGAAGCAAAAACCTATATAAACAGCCCGCATGGAGCATGACTTGAGGCAAGGTGGCTTGTAAGCCGATAAAACCAACTACAATACGTAGATCCAAACATTGTAAAACATATGCATAAAGGCATAAGAGGAACAGTGGTGAATGAACCACTACCTTAGAGTGGGGATACCACTTGTGATTATGGGGCCTATGGAGCGGCATTGCGTGAATCCTCCAGAGAAAGGCTACCACCTAAGTAGTAATGTGAAACCGCTAAAGCGGTGTAGTAAAACTTGAGCATGTGTATTTGCCAATGAGTATGAACTATAGTAGAGTGTTGTAAGGAGGAACCTCGATTGCGGTAATTCTAAACCGAAGAGTAATCAGTTGAGTAGTAAAACACTGTATGTATGCATAGAATGAAGAGTAAGCAGCGCGCAAGTGCGCAGAGAGACTTTAAGAATAACGTATATTGTTGAGCCAAGGAATGGCAAGCCATCGTGTAAATGGCGAGAACACCTGGGCGGAAGCTAAAGTACTAGCGGATGCCATAGAAATGAGAAAGAATATGGTACGCAGCAAGCAACCATTGTAAGAGTATAGCCAGTTCATGATAGGAGTTGATGAGAAAAAGGTGGTAACAGGAGACTGACGATCATTCCTATCTCATGAGAGATTTACTGACAAGGTTTACGCTTCTGCACTGTATGACTGAGTGTTTTGGTATTGCTCTTGTGCGGTAATGATCAAGTGGGAGAGCCAGGAATTGAGAAATGTCAACGAAGCTTGTTGAGTGAGAATCTAGAGAGAAGCCGTGCGGGTTGGCCAAAGATGCACGAAGAACGTGGGCAGTAACCCACAGGGCCCAGGATCGATACGTGGAAAAACGCAGAGTAGATAAATGAAGAACTCTGGCACAGAACCAAGAAACAAACATAATCCATGAGCCACTATTAAACGAGGAAGCACTACATGCTAAGTAGTAGCTTGACCTCAAACCGACAATGAGTCGGGGAAAAATAAGTGAATAATCACAAAGGTATACAGTGTATACAGTAGATTCCCAGAGAATTGGAGAGAAAATCTATAACTCATCGAATTCACATACGGTAGAGATACCAAGCGACGATTGAAATACATTGAGAATACCTAAGAGCGAGTTAAGCTCTAGTTATCAGGTCCACGCAGCAGAAGCTTGTGGACCGTGATTCAGGGTTAAGTACCTATATCATAAACCCCTTGAAGCCTTATAGGCTAGAACCGAACCCGGTTATGAGTTATTTAACCTCATTGAAGTCAAAACACTTCATAATACTTGAATTAGTAAACCAATTCAGTGATAACATATGGTTGGTTACGCGCGGCGTAACCCCTTTTAAGGGGGTAGGGCGAGAAACCGCTTAGATTATGTTTACGTATTGGTGCGTAAACTACTATGTGCATAGCACAAAAGAAGTTGTTTTGATGATTGGAACTCATGTTACATAAACATGTCTACCCATTCATCGCGTAAGTATGAGTATTGTGCATGAGAGATGCGAGTAATGTGTATGTAATAATATGAAAAGAGGAGTAGAGAAACTCCTGGGGAATGAGAATCCCTATAGTATATGTCTAGTGAGATTAGACATGAGATATGATGAGTATGAATCGGCATGAAACCGATGTGTAACCTAAGAGGGAGTGAGTTCCCTAGGTGATTTTATTGAGAATCATAGATGGAGTGAGTTCCATCCTTTGGAGTTGTGTGTTATGTGTTTTAAATTGAGCAACAATTTGAGTAAAGAAGCCATAAGTATGGAATACCTAGGTAAGTAGTGAAGCAATGAGAATGACAATGACCTAAGTACTAGGAACTAGAGATTAATTGAAACGAATTATTTCGTGAATATAACTAGAAAGAGTAAAAGATAGAAAATGAAAATGTTTGACTATCTGATTGTTTGAAACTGACGTGGGAGGTGGAACTTGGTCTGCTAGCGATCAAGGGAAACCGAACACAAATTGGGGTGGAAGGATAGTTCAACACTGATGCTGATCACATCAGGGTTAGATGATTCCTGAAGCTCCCTATAAGTGATCACAAGTAATCACGCTAAGGAAGGATACAACTACCATAAACCGGATTTGGAGTTGTGTGATGTTTTAAAAAGAATTTTCAAACAGATTTTGAAAAAGAATTTTCTTCAAGTGTGAAGATGGAAACAAAAAAAAAAAACTGGTTTTGAAACCGCTATCACCGCCGATGGTGAGCTTAAGTCTTGATGACCGGTAGTAACGGTGGGCGAGTATTAGTTTTGAAACCATTACACCGTACGTGCGGCGGTCCTAAGTGACCGGTTGGGGCGGGCGTGTCAGTGTTTGATTTTTTCCAAAGGCAGCGGGACGGGGAGAGTACCCTGAGATGTTCCTGTGTTGAGTGAGTCAACCAGAGTGCCTGAGGATATGTATATGTGTAATGTTTTGATCAGAACCGAAGGGACCGTGGGCCAGAGAGAGTAAGTGCCCATTTGTCATGAAACGGCCGTGAACCAGAAAGAGTAAGTGTTCAACGTGACCGGTACCTGAGGGATCAGTAGTATATCACTCAACATGGATTCGAGGACTGTAGTGCTTCTTGTCTTCGGACCGATTCCATGGGGAGAGAACAAAAAGTATTTTTGATTGTGCTATACATGCTGTGATATGTGTGTGGTATGTGTAGTATGAAATGAGACAGACTTGTGGAGTCTATAAGGTTATACATGTATTATAACCTTGGCATAGTACGCCATGAGAGTAACCATCTAGATTCACCAACTTTGAGGACAAAGTTCCTAAGGGGGGTAGATTGTAATACCCCGGACCTAATAATGGTGATTAAATTACTCTAATATGATTATTAAGGGCCTAATGGTGCCTAAAGAGTATTGGTAAAAAGAATAAAACCAAAAGAAAAGAGAAACGCTTGAAAAGCGAAAAACGCTAAAATGCGCGTTAAATGAGTGTAAGAGATATATGATCTCGAGAGGGTCCGAGATGGATTCCTAAGGCTTAGTTAGGCATAATTAGTATACGGGAATGATTCCCAGAAAAAACGAATCCAAATAATGGATTAAAACGATAACGGAGTTTTAAAGCACGTTTTTCGAGAAAACCCGAAAACGCAACTTTAAGTGGTCAAACGGACCCGTAAAAATTATAGTTGATTAAATAACTATAATTAAGAATTAATGGAAGCTTAATAACCATTAAAATTAATTAAACAGGAAAATTCCGGAAAACGGGCCCGGTGAGTGAATAGTGACGAAACCGGGAGACGAGACGCGTATAATTCGAAAAGTCGAAAAACGACCCGGGCTATTAATTAATATGGGTCGGTTTTAATTAATATGTGTACACTCATTAATAGCTTGTAGCTATTTGGTAATAGGATGACAAAGAAATAAGTAAAGTAAAAAAAAAGAGGGAATAGTATAAAGTAACTTAAATACACTCTCACCTCTTCTTTTTCCTCACTCACGATTTCCCCTCCCTCCAGACCGAGCTCCTCCTTCCTTGCCTCTGTAAATGGCGATTTCAAAGAGCAAGCAACAGCCCATCTTCTTCCTCCTCTCATTCACTCATTTCTCCACCAATCACACAAAAATTATACCGCTAGATTCGTATCGGCGAGAGCTTCGATTTCCACCCAGCAAAGTCTTGATTCCTCCACCTTCATCTCCATTGACGTTGGAGCTTTTGAAGTTTGAAGAGTTGGTTTCAACCCTTCTTCTCTTCCTTAATGCCTTAAGGTATTAATAAGTAAGTGTTTGGACCATTTCAATCTTGTTCTTACAATTTGGAGAATTTTCCTCACGTTGAAATTTTCACCCATTCTAGCCGTGAGCTCCTTGCCCTTGTGGAGTGTTGGAAATGCCCATTTGATTGCCAAGCTAGCCATTTGGTTATTCTAAGGTAATACCTAAACTAAACTTTGAAAACTAGCTTTTTAATATGTTAGGTTGTGTGGAGAGAATTGAAATTGACTTGTGGTTATATGTGTGATGGGATATGGTTGTAGTTAGCAATCCATAATCCTTGTGTGGTGTGGAAAACAAGAAGAAAAGAGGGAACAAGATAAAGAGTAAGAAGAGGAGTGAAACCGAAAGTAAACAAGGTAAAGAGCTTACCTTGTGCTTGTTTTATTTTCTTTGTGAAACCTATGTTGGTGTGGTGTAATAACCTTGAGCTTGTGTAGTCTTGGTACTACAATATTCATAGCTGAAAGATAATGTTTTAATGTGTGGGAGTGTGTAAATAAACCTTGAAGTTAGGTTAGTGCACTTATGTGAGCAAATGGGACTTTGATGTGTTGTTTATGTTAAAACCAAACAGGTGGGAAGAAGTGCTTGTGAGTTGATTTTAGTGTGGTGAAAATGCTTAGTAAAGCAAGTAAGTGCTGTCAAAATTTACCTAGGAATGGAAAGTCTTGAGTGTTCTATGATGAGGAAGAGACTAGGTGTGCTTAAGAGGTTTAAGTGAGTAGTAATGGTTTGCAAAAATCAAGCTAAGGAGAAAGGTGTATTAGGAGTAAAGATAATGTCATTTGAGTGCTAAGAATGACATTGGTGAGGGAAGTTTGAATGGTATAATGATGCAACCAGAATCTGTTACAAGAGTTGAACAAAACAAGAAAACTAGTTATGGAATACAAGTGATGTTGAGTGAGAATTTGGGTAAGGTTTGAGCCTATGATTTGAAGAGTTTTAGAGCATGTTTTAAGGTGATTAAATGTGTGGAAAACTTGTGGAAAGTTTATGGAAAGATTAAGGGTGGTTTAAGGATGTTGGAGTGGAAAAATCAAGTTTGGAGCAGGTTTTAGCAGGGTCCGGGACTTGGTCCTTGGACAAAGTCCCGGACCACACCTAAATTAAGGCCGAGAGTGCAAGTGCTATGTTGGTCCGGGACTATACTCCAGGACAAAGTCCCGGACCAGGTGTTGTTTTTCACCCGAGAGTTATTTAATGAATTGGTCCGGGACTTAGGGTAAGGACCAAGTCCCGGACCACCCCGAGAAACCTACAGAGAGTGTTTTAAAGGGTTTAAATGATGGGGGTTTGATTGTTAATGATGTTATAAGATGTTAAGGTCTTGTTTGGTGACATGTAAAGACCCTAGGAAGTGTGATAAAGTGTTAGAAGTGATTGAGAAGTGAGAACTCAAATTGACAGAGTAAAACCGAGTTAATGGGATAACGGGGTAAATACGGGAATAGCATTTTATTATGTACCGTATGAGTTTAGTGTTAACAATAATGTTTGAAACATTATCAGAGAGTCGTGCGTGACCCGAGCATGGTGAGATGCCACGGTAAAGTAAAACCCCGGTGAAAGGTATGATTTTCTCATGCCCCGTATGCTAACCGAGTTACTCTGATTTGTGTGTGTGCCGGCTTAATCAAGATTAAAGCATGAAAATAATCCCTTGTTTGATTATGTATGCCTTGATGTATGTTGTATGAGCTAACATACTTGTATGCCGGTGTGGTCTAACAGAGTGCCTAGACCAACTCATAGTGAGTATTGATTGACTAATAACCCGTAGTACGGGTAGTCTCATAAGCAATGGAAATATGCAAACACACATAAACTATCGATTAAAGTATAACGATATCGTAAACATATGAACTCCCTAGAATGTGAGGAGATGTACGGGTTGAGTAAATACCCGATAACGGTTTAGAAACCTTATTGAAACAATCCACGAAATAAATATGAGTGGAGAGATAAATGAACCTCCATCGAGAGGATTGAAGTTAATCCAATAATGTGAACTTATAAGGAAGGTAAAGAGACCTAGGGGATTAGTAACTCCCTTGAGACATGGTCGACCTCCTATAAGAGGGTTTACCCGGTATAAGAATATAACCAAAGTATGAGTACATGTATTGTAAAGGTAACTCTTAAAACCTAAGATTAACCAAACTTGAGTAATGTTCCCTAAGTCATTAGAAACATCGAGAATGATGCTTCTAGACTAATATACATGATATAATTATAACTCCGAGGGAGGAGTATATGGGAATGTGAGTAGTCCGAGAGTAGTCGGACCTAAGTAAAAAGAGTTAGGAACTAAGAGAGAGTTCCGTGAGCTAGTTGAACCTTCCCACCATGCTAGACCCAGAGTAGGGTCGAAACCGGGGAAGTAAGACTATGCTAGAGAGCCATGAGTTTTGGCTTAAGTATGTAATAAGAGTAACGAGCGTGACGTAGGAGACCTGTAGTGTCTCGAGAATCTACAAGAGCTTGAATAAGAATAACCCAAGAGTGTGGGTGAGATAATGAGTATAAATAACCCGAGAGAAAGGGGTGAGTATATGTATGAGTAACCCGAGAGAGTGGGTAAGTATATGAATAAGTAGCCCAAGAGAATGGGTGCGTATACAATTAAGTAACCCGAGAGAGCGGGTGGTTGAGTATTGAATAAGTAAACACGGCATAGTGAGGAATAACCCTCAATGCCTAAGAGTAACCAGTTACCACTAACAACATTGTTATGTTAGTTAGGAATCGTGTTCCGTGAGTGGATGTAGATTCCTTGTGTGATATACATATATATTGTATTGCCATGATGCATGTTGTTTGATTAAAATGAACTCCATGTATATCCGACCCAAAGTAGTCGGCGTACCGCGGTTAGCACGCGGTATATGCGAATTTCATGCGCAGCGTAAGCTGACCCCCTAGGGGAACGTTTTTAGTGTGCAGGTACTTGAAGCTGACCACCGTTTGAGAGAGTAGGACGGGGACTGTGAGCATGGTAGCTAAATTGTAATTACTTATGCGTATGAATGAGGTGTAAGTCCGAGTATGTTATCGGCATCCGTATATTGTAGACTCGGTATAGTAGAGATATGAATCGAGTAATGTATTTGTATGGAGTACTCGGTTGTTCCAGTTCATCAGACCGTTACGGTAGGTAAGTTTAGCCTGGTTAGCCACATGGGTGGCTAACGGCGTTGTTTCACCCCTCGTTGTAATTAGAGTTCCGATGCGTGAGTAAGTGTAATTAGTAACGGATTACGAGGTAATGACGAGATTAACGGTTGGGGTGTTACAACATAGTAGAGAAAACCCTGACAGCCCTTCCTCAAGAAGCCAGCTGCCTGCATCGCCGACACTAACACTGGCGCACAAGGAACATAATTCCCAACAAACGCAAAACGGGTCTCACCCGACCTATAAAAATTGACTCTCCTAGCCGCACAATCTATATGGGCATGGTGCTCTACTAGCCAATCCATGCCCAAGATAACATCAAAATAAGTCATATGCATCGGAATCAAATCAGTAGGTAAAATCCTATCCAGAACTACCACAAGACAATACTTGCACATAGAACTAAGCACACAAGCAGGCACACCACTCAGAGGGCTAGATATACATAACTCATCAGCTCTAGGCACAATAGACTAACCGAGACTGCCCACCAAATGAGAAGACACAAAGGAGTGGGTAGCTCCTAAATCAAACAGACAAAATACTGGTGTGGAGGGTGATTTTTCAGTATGAGGGGGGTCTATCTAAATATGGTCTGATTGAGAAGCCAAGACCCTAGAAAATGTCATTCTGTGGAGGGTGAAAACCCGTTATTCTGGCATCCCTCAAATACCTACTAAATCGTCCGTCTTTCCCAGAAAGCATAAGGGGAGTGCAAGTGAGCACTACACCCGCTCTCAATGGGCTCCACGCGGACTTATGCCTCTATAAGGCGGATTTGACTAGAGGCGCCACCTAGTTTGACCTAAGGATACTAGGAAGGAAAATTAGATTCTAAGAATCGTTAATTGACTCTGAGATTGTTGCTTATGGATAGGACTTATCTGGTCATTTCAGAGATTCTGTGTGGGTTCGTACTGGGTTACACCCCTTAGAAGTGGCAACGACCACGACTTCGGATTGGTGCCCGAGGAAACCTTGGTCTCCAATTGTCGGGATTGCCTTCTTTCAAAACCTTTTTAGAGAGATTCAATTAAAGCCAAAGGGTAGGATTAGGACAGGAGGAGAGAAAGAGAGTGGATGAGGTGAGCTTTTTTGCCAAGCTAGCGCCAAGACGAGGAATCGCTTAAATCAGATGAATATAGAATGAAGGTTCTGGAACAGTTGAGGTTAAGTGAATAGGCAAGACTTAGAGTCTGATGGTTTAAAGTTTTTGGGAGCCGGAGAAGGGTTGAGAGTTTCGAAAGGTTTGAAGAACACCTTAGAAGGGGAAAATGGTTTTTTGTTTGGAATGGGGTCGTACCCTAGATGGGCTGCCTACATACTCAACTCCATGTTGAGATCAGACCTTACGTAGTTCACGGTTTGAAGGATGGTTGAGTTTTTGAGGTAAGATGGCTGAGTGCAAAAAGGGTATTTTGATTGATGTGGGGTCACACCCTGTGTGGGTTGCCTACGTACTCAACTCCCTATTGAGATTAGACCTTACGTAGTTCAGTCTTTTAGGGATTTGGGAGTTTTGAGGATTTTTGAAGGAATTGGGGTTTTGAACTTTTGGGTCTTTGAAGGATCAAAGGAGGTTTTATGGTCATTTCGTGGGGCCTGATGGATTGTCAAGTTTGTTTTAGAGTTCGAGGTGCTCAACTCTGTGAGATATTTGAAATCTTAAAATGATGACGTCTGTGAGACGCTCAGGTCTGTGAGACATTCGAGGCTTGAAAGGATTATCAAATTTCAAGGGGTTCGGCTTTTTGAGGAGCTAAGGGTTTTCGAGGTGTTTGAGTTTGATGAGTCTATTGAGTGTCTGAATCTGCTGAACTGCAGAGACATTCGAGTCTGTTGAGCTGTTGAGACGGTCGAGTCTGTTAAACTGCAGAGACATTCGAGTCTGCTGGGCTGTTGAGACAGTCGAATCTGTTGAGCTGTTGAGACAGCCGAGTCTATTGAGCTGTTGAGACGTTCAAGTCTGTTGAGCTGCTGAGACTCTTAGAGATTCGGGATGCTTGAGTTCAAGAGAGTTTGAAGTTTCAAGGAGTTTGAGATTTATTATGTTTGGAATTATTTGGGATTGAAATGAAGTTGAGTTGAATTGGGAATGAAGAGACTTTTGAATTGAGTTGGATTGAAATTGAATTGATTCTGGATCGGGATTGGATTGAAATTGAATTGATTCTGGATCGGGATTTGATTGAATTTAATTGGATCGGATTGGACTGAATTGTTTGGAGGAATGATTGTCTACATTGTCTCTCTTAAAGTTTTTGAAACCGAAAAATCATTTTTTGTTGTAAAAGGGCGGAGAACCCCGAGGGATTACCCTATGTACCCCCTCGAACACGACACTTAATTAATGGTAAGTGTCGAGGCTCGAAAGATGAGGCAATGAATTTATGTCGAAAAATAGGATTCAGAGAGAAACACCATGAATGAGATGTTCTCGGTCGAACCCTAATGACGTCTCTAACTCCCGGGCTTTAAAACGTTAAAAAACGAAAACATTGAAATCGAGTGGAAGGGAGTTAGACGATTCTAAAATCCCGGCTGCAACTAGGAAGGTCGTTACTTCCCTAGCACCCTGCCTTGTAAAAATCTAGGCTGCAATTAGGGGAGGTTTGTCACCCTAATGCCCCGCCTAAAGAGATCCAGACTGCGACTAGGGAGATTACGACCCCAGTGCCCCGCCTCGGATTTTTTATTTTGGAAGAGAGACAAGCGATGTCTAACTAAGGAGAAAACATTTTGAAAATGTTAGACATTTCCTGTTCCCTGAAAATGGTTTATTTGAGTTAAAACTTAGTTGGAAAACTTTTGAAGTTGTTCGGAATTCTCTATAAAGGAAAACTGATTTTGGGAAATGTTTTAGGAGAAAACTTTCTGTATATGTGAGAAGAACTTTCTACATGTTGAGAAGAGTTTTCTGTGATGTGAGAAGAGTTTTTCCTTTTAAAATTCCACAAAATGGTCTCTTTGAAATCAGAAAATCTTGATGAATGGTTTGAAATTCTTTTTGGATTTTGGGAGTTTGAAAGGAATTTATAAGTTGAAGGCGAATCAGATGAAATAGACTTGAATTTGATTTGAATTTGACTGGACTGAATTGAATTGGGCTGAGTGGATTGAGTTTGAATTAAATTAGGTTTGAATTGAATTTGGGCCGGGATTTGAAGACAGGCCGGGTCAAAGTTCGGGTTAGTCCAAGTTGGATTGGTCAATGTACGGGTCAAGGTTGGATTGGTCAATGTACGGGTCAAAGTTGGATTGATCAATGTTCGGGTCAAAGTTTGATTGGTCAATGTTTGGGCCAAAGCTTTTGGTCAAAGTCGACATTTTTGGTCAAGGTCGACATTTTTTGGTCAAGGTCAACGTTTTTTGGTCAAGGTCAACATTTAGGTCAAAGTTGGGTCGGTCAAACTTGGGCTTGGTCCAAGTGGGGTCAAGGTCAAAGTTGGGTTGGTTCAAAGTCAAAGTCTCAGGTCAAAACTTGGATCTGGTCAATGTTGGGAGTTGGTCAAAGTTCAGGGTTGGTCAAATCAGTTTGACTTTTGTGGGCTTGGGCCAATTTTGGGCTTGACCGGGTAATGGGCCGATGTGGGTAATGGGCCGATGTGGGTTTGGGCCTTGTTGGGCTTTTACTGAGTTATGGGCCGAATTGGGTTTGGGCCTTGTTGGGCTTCGGGTTTGGGCCTTGTTGGGCTTCGGGGCCGAGTTGGGTTTGGGCCTCAATTGGGTTTGGGCCTTGTTGGGCTTTGCTGAGTTCTGGGCCGACATGGGTTGGGCCTCAAGTGGGTTTGGGCCTTGTTGGGCTTCGGAAACGGGCTGGGTCATGGCTCATGGGCCGAACTAGGTGATGGGCCGGGTTTTGAATGGGCCCGAAAACGATATCCAATACTCAAATCGTAAATGATATGCCTAGATGGACCTAAACCCAACAACTCATTGAAACGATATAAAAGAACATCAAACACACACTATATGAACAAATCTAACAAATAAAGCAGATATAATACCGAAATAAGAAAATGTGCCGCTGTTTTTGCACACAAGGTTTTAACAAAGTGAAATGTTACGGTCAAAGTGAAGATTTACAAGATTTTGCATCAAAGTAGAATTCAATACAGGAACAAACGATTTCAAGCTTAAAAAATAAATCTTATGAACTAGTGGGATTGGTCAAAACTTATACACATCCAGTTTGATAGCTCGGGTCTGTTAACAAATCAAAATTGTCAAGCTTATCCTTAGAACGGTTGGCGGTATAAAAAGCAACATCCATGTACGAGGACAACAAACAAATATGAGTTTTTACAATACGAATTAACGGACAGATTATTAGTGAGGAAATAACATGAGGTCATAGGCAAATAATAGGCTGAGATATGATCAATCATTCGGGAGCTAGGAAAAGTATTAACCTGTAGTTTTGAATCTGCACGAAGATGATGAGAATCCTAAGCCCTTGACACGGCACCGGTTTGCACACTTAGCCCCAAACATCCGCTAGCTTGCCTCAAATCCAACCGAAATTCCCAACAGAATGTACCGTGGAGACTGAATTGGATCAAACTTGATAAACAACCAATAAACCCTGAACGCATCATGATCCAAATCCAAAAGAAGAATCAAACAAACCCCACAAAACGTGGGATCTCAATCTGAATGATAAACATAGAAAACTTAACTAACTGAATCACGCAATCAATAAGGAAATCCCAAATCCACCGCATAAAAACAGAAGGGGACATCAAGAGGAAGAGTCCACTCGGGCTCTTACTCTGAACATATACAAACCGTAAACAAACTATGCATAAACCAAGTCAAACAGGTGAGTAGAACCAGTCAACACCTGCAAAATGAAATAAAACCAGCAGAGCACACACAAAAACAAGAAGATGTTAGGGTGCAAAATAATCGTATGGACAACAGAAACCATGAATGGGTGACTCGCAAACCTTCCCTCTACTGCGCTTAGAGTCATGTCCCGGTGATATTCAGACTCCCACAGAAGAATGATAACCTTGTTTGTCGAGAACTTAAACAAGATTTATAGCAATTCAGATCGGCTACCAGAAATAAGCAATAAAAGCCTTTCCCAGACTTTGGTCAAGACAAACCAACACATACAGAACGCGAAAGCCGGTTAAACGAGATATAACAACAGGAAATGCAGTTTTATACAAGAGATAGAACATTAATTCAACTCCTGTAACACGATTTGGGATTTGGTTCGCTTTCGAATGGTACCCACTGCTTCCCAGAGGAGGCAGGAGTACGACATGCCTGCGGACACTCGTGAAATAGACTCCGAGCACGGATGAAACGCGGGGACAAAGGTGGATCGACTTCCAGTGGAATATGACTGCCCTTTGTGGTGGTTCGAGGGACATGGATGGTGGTTTCGGTTTCTGGGCACGAGCATTTTCTACTGGATTGTCCAGACTGAAATCGAAGGCTCTGTGGCGTGGAGAACTGAACGTGGTAAAACTAGGTAAAACGAATGGAGTTTCAAATGGGAAATTAAGATTGAAGGCGTGGGGAAGAATGGGATGAAATCTGCAGCTAGGATTTTAGGGTTCCTTGAGTTTTGAAATCGCCAAGGATGGAGGCCGATGAAGATAAAAAACCGAGGAAGGAGAATGTTGACGAGTATGCGGGAGGGAAGATCGGTGGTGGTGGGATTTTTCCGGTGAAAGGATTCAGACAGGGTTGGGAGAAGATGAAGAATGAGGAATATGAAGGTGTCGGGCTATTCTAGTTTTGACTGAAGAAGGAGAGAATTGGCGGTGAGTGAAGGGGATCATCGGGAAGGAAGCAGTGGAGAAGGAAGAATGGGTGATGGAGTTTTGCTTCTGGAGATGAAAAAATGATCGAAGCCTTGCATATGGGAGAAGGAGATGGGTTTTTTGAAGGAGTTGGGCAACCTTCAGGCTTCTTCAGCGTTGAGTACCGAGGAAGCATG